>JADBJO010011390.1:12500-52500 GCA_016801955.1 Conus betulinus | reverse complement strand
GAAAGCTCCCGCACAGGGTCTTTGGGGTTGATTATGTTTAATTGTTGGCCCAACGGCAGGATTCCAGTTTGACACAGTCGATGTGTGGCTGGGAAAATAATTAGACGGAACTTGCCCTATATATCCTCCCATACTTTATATGTTGTGTACTAATCTTTTTGTCTATAAGGTTTCTTTCCCCGGAGAATATTCTCAAGAGCTCAAGATGTGAGAATTTTGAAGGCTCCGTCAGTCTTTCTCCCCCCAAGACCGTCTAGGTCAGGGGAGAGAACTAGAGTATTTGTTTCCATTGTCACTCTGAGTTTTGTTTTCTTTATGTGATTGAGTTTGTAGTCCACAATAAAAGATATGTGATAGAGAAAATGTTGTTGTTGCTTTCATGAAAATATTCTTGGCTTGCTGCAAAGTTTGTTGTGCATGATGGAAAGATTTGTGATAGGAAAAAAAAGAGTGTTTGTCTTTCATATAAATATTCTTGGTTTTGCTGTAAGATTGTGACTGTGTGGATTGTCTGGGTCCGTGGGACGTATGAAAGCTGTCCCTTTTTGAACTCCCATTTTTGATACGTGACAGACATTGACCGCTAATAGCTCAACTATCATGATAAGATTTACACACTGTAGCAAGACTACAGTAACTAGCATCTTAAAACAGTAACAAGAAAAATAAAAACGCAACAACAACACAATTAAGTAAAAGTATAAATCGAAACACGAAGAACAAAACGCGGCGACAATACAGCAACTTGCCATAAAAATCGTAATAAAATGAACAAGAAGATAACAACAACAGAGCAACAGGCAATAAACAGTAGAGTAGCAGGGAGTAAACATTAGAGTAGCAGGCTGTAAACGATCAATGCAAAAAGAACAAGAAAGTGGCAACAGTATACCTACTACCTATAAACAGACGCAGCAAAATAAACCAGAAAGTGGCAACTGTCCAGTAACAAGGAAGAACAACTGTCGGTTTAAGATGGGGACGAAACCGACAATGTGTTAACTAGCAATAACAATTAAACACGAACTAACCATAACACTCCTATAAAGATGAAGATTAAAAATGTCTAAATGCCAACAATCAGAAAGGAACAATCGAAATAGGATTGTGATTTCCTCACAATATAATATGACACAAACAAACAAGCAAACAGAAAAAGAACCATTATCAGTGACGATCTCTCTGTGTGGAATGACACTTCACTGAATTGAGTCGTTGCATCTTTCTGAGTACACAGTGATATCAGCAGAACAGTCATCAGTGCAGATCCTTGTGCAGAACGTAAGAGTGTTATGTATGCAAAACAGTGATTATTGGAACAGATCTCTCTCTCTCTCTCTCTCTCTCTCTCTCTCTCTCTCTCTCTCTCTCTCTCTCTCTCTCTCTTCTCTCTCTCTCTCTCTCTCTCTCTCTCTCTGTGTCTCTCTGTGTGTGTGTGTGTGTGTGTGTGTGTGTGTGTGTGTGTGTGTGTGTGTGTGCGTGTGTGTGCGTGTGGTGTGTGTGTGTGTGTGTGTGTGTGTGTGTGTGTGTGTGTGTGTGTGTGTGTGTGCGTGTGTGTGTGTTGTGTGTGTGTGTGGTAAACTCAGGATCATCATTAGTGCCGATCTCCTATGTAGAAAATGTTCTCAAAGCATGATCATTACCAATGTGGATCTATCAAAGAAAAATGTGACATCTTCAATTCTGAGTCATTATTAATTGGGAATCTTGTGTAGAATGTATTATCCTTGGAATTCTCACAGGTGCAGGTCAGTCTGAACCAAAGTCACTTGACCGTCGCGGCACAAGAAATCATAATCTATGTCCATAACTGTCCAGCAGGCTCAACTTTAAGCCATCCTTTCTGCCTAATTAAATTGGTTCCCTTCTTCTTTTACCGTTCCTCACTGTCCATTCTCCAACTTGACCCCCACCCCCCCCCCCACCCCCACCCCTCCCTGCTGTCCATCTCCTGTGCAGGGTCTAGGTCAGATTCTGACTGGTGAGTGACCTACCAAACCCACTTATTATTCTTTGGTTTCTGTGTCGTTTCAGGAATCTTTTACGCCCTTTGCTATGACCCATTCAACTGCCGTCTTGAAAATCTGTTCTAAAGTTGATTCTAGCAGGTCAGCAGCCCTGGACACGTATCAGAAGAGTTTGATGAATGGCGCATTGCATAGTTCCAGCAATAGACATACCTTGTTGGGGGAATGAAAGTGAATAGGGGTTTTATTCGGTTTATTGCCTCGGTCTTGACCGTGGCTTCCGGACGTAGGCAAACTATGGATGTAGCTTTTATGAGAGTTAAGTCTCTAGGATCGTCATTAGTTTCTGATCATCCTGTACTTGTTGTATACTCTTCCCAGCCAAAAAAAAAGGATATAAAGGAACGCACGTGCCTTTTGCTGCAACACCTTGGTCTTCATTCACGGTTATAAACCCCACAGCAAGTCCGACTGGATGTTTGATTTGAAGACGCTCATTTTCATAGCTGTCTGATTTCTTTTGGGACCAAATTCTCTTCAGCTGCTAACGCCTTGCCTTGGCAGTGACGTGTCAGCGTCACTTATCTGTCCAGCCCACTGCCAATGCAGATGTGTAAATTGGAGAGTCCAAACATGTGAGTGTGCATGTATGTCTCTCTGTGTGTGTTGTGGTTGTAGTTGTTGTTGTTGTTGTCGTCGTCATTTTTGTTCTTGTTATTATTCTTGTTACCAAGCTTTCTTCTAAACATTAGCTTCTCACAAACAAAGACACACACACACACACACACACACACACACACACACACACACACACACACACACACACACACACACACACACACACACACACACACACACGTTCACAGAAACACAACACACACACACACACACACACACACACGCACACACACACACACACACACACACACACACACACACACACACACACACACACACACACACACACACACACACACACACGTTCACACGCATACACGCACGCCTCTACACACATTATGCACGAAGGCACATGCAATTGCGCATTGCGTACTCTGGCACACACACACACACACACACACACACACACACACACACACACACACACACACACACACACACACACACACACACGCACACATACACACACACATGGGCCCTTGTGCCACACACCTCCATACAAGCCCATGTGTACACTCACCACACAAGCATGCAATGATGACAACGGCACAGCCAGTATTAGGCAGTTACTCAACATGTGACCAGTGCGTTAGGCTAATGCGTAGGCCAGACAACTGCAAAGTCGCACCTACGAGACCCTCGTCTCAAAATCTTCTCATCTTAGTTTATAATTCACTTATCCATCAGCTTTGAACCATGCACAGTGTGGCCTCAAAACGTAGCGGATGTGGTGTAGCGTATATGGACTAGACCGCATGCAGCAACCCCTCTTGGATGAAACAGAAACTGAAACTGAAACAGCCATGGCATGCAAGATTATCCACCACCTTGAATGGCTCTGCACCAACAGTGACTGCACTGCTGCCAGTGGTACTGATCTCTCATTAGTTGTTCCAGCCCTGAATTTGCTGATGTCATTGCTAAGAAGATGGTCGTGTCCTGCACCTTCTTCCATCTGCGTGAAAGTATTGTATTGCCCAACAGTTCAGTAGTAGCATGCCAGTAGTCCTGCTATCATGTGTGGACAAGCACCAGCCAGTGTAAAAGCTGACAGTCCAATAATGGTTACATTATCATTCCTGGACCCACTTGCTATTGATGTTTGTGTAATACCGGGCCCTAAATGAAAATGGTCGCATGTTCAAATCTGCAATGTTTTTGTCATCCATCGTACAGAGCAAAATTTCTTCCACCAGCAGTTCTTTTGGTCGGCTTACAAATGTCACATCAGAACAGACTTTCGATGAAATAATAGTGCTGTTGCTGGACTCACAAACTGTTAAACCGCATACAGTTCTGACTTATTTTTACTTCAAAGGAAATCTCTACGTAATTAAGGGGGGATTGAAAGTGAGGACAAAGAGTACAAACGTTTGTTCGTATGGTAAAAGAGTTACATATCCATGGCTATGAACTGATGCTGCTGAGAGCACTGATTCACCGAGTACAAACACAAACACATGTGTACTAATCCAACAACCATCCTCAAGAAACGCTTGTCCAGGCTTGCCCTTTTTTTCTGGTTGTAGTATCTAGGCAGCAGTAACGTGAGAACGAACCAAAGTGACCGTCACTCAGAAGTGACCTATTCGTTTAGACCTAAAACATATTCAAACAATCCACACAATACAGAAAAAAAAGAAACATATATGTAACCCTTATACGATTAATGCGAAGGAAAACTGAAGGGAGCTGTAGAAATGTAAATAACAAATAATAATACATAGGAAGACAGTGTTCCTTTCCAGAATGAAATCAGTATTGGTCTATTCACCAAACTAAAGCTGCTGGGACCACCCATGTAAATCAGGATTGGTCTATTCACCAAACTAAAGCTGCTGGGACCACCATGTAAATCAGGATTGGTCTATTCACCAAACTAAAGCTGCTGGGACTACTCATGTAAATCAGGATTGGTCTATTCACCAAACTAAAGCTGCTGGGAACACCCATCTATCAAGCACAGATGTAGACTTTTTTTTTCCGAGAGAGAGCTCTTAAAGTTGGGCAAATCTGAACCAGAACTGTGTACCTGATTCCCCACGGGTGGAAGCGATACATCAAAGCAGTCATTTTGCCCATGGTTAAAATCGTCACGGTATGGATCGTCAAGCCTTATAAAGCCGGTCCTTCCACTTGGTCCTTCAAGGTCAAAATACGCGCTACTATCGACGTCCATGGAAAACTCTGAGGTAGCGACACACAGCTTGTATTCTGCAACGTGACACAACGATATGAAAACAACAGCCTTAACATGGCAACAGCAAGGACAGCGCTGACCAGGACAGGGCATGCTAAAGGTAAGAAAAAAAAAAAGGCAGAATGGAACAGACAGACAGATGATTGAAGAAAAGGGAATACGATCGGATAGGGCGAGCTAAAAAAAAAAAAAAAAAAAAAAAAAACCAGAAAAGATAAGATAGGGCAGGGAAGGACAAGTCCGAAAAAAAGTTTGCTGATAGGCAAGTAAGAGCCAGGTGAGATAGGACAGGGTAGACCAGGTGAAATAGGACAGGGTAGACCAGGTGAGATAGGACAGGGTAGACCAGGTGAGATAGGACAGGGTAGACCAGGTGAGATAGGACAGGGTGGACCAGGTGAGATAGGACAGGGTGGACCAGGTGAGATAGGACAGGGTGGACCAGGTGAGATAGGACAGGGTGGACCAGGGAAAAGAGGAGAGGATTACACGGTGTAGCATAAGACAAGAAAGTGAAACAAAGGAAAGACAAGGACCAGACAAGGTAGGAAAAAGGAGGACAAGATGAGGCATGACAGGGCAGAAAGGGAATGATATTGACAAGAACAGAAGATAAAATGATAGAAAAGGTTAGACAGAACAAAGGAAGAGAGCTGCAGAAGGAAATTTAATGACCACAAACAGATCAGGAAAAACAGCAAAGGATATGATGCACAGATTAGGGTGAAGGTAAGCTAGAAGAGGATAGGGGAGAAAGATCGTGCACCGTCCTCTCCTCCGCTATCCTGCTCCCTCCCTTCTCTTGCTCGCGCTTCACTGAACTCTCTGACCCTTCTGTTGACTGGTGGCCATCTTAAAGACATCGTGTTGACCCCACGACCTCAGCTTACCGCTGCATCTTCTGTGGGAATGGAATGGCGCAGCGTCCGGCCCGCCTTGACCCACCTCAGCAACAGAGCCGTTGAGCTGAATACACGGCACATGAAAAGTCAATGTCAACGCAAATGATAGCGCTACAGGTCGGCCTGGCTCGGTCAAAAGCGGTAATGTCAACGGCCCCATGGTAAGGTAGTGTCTGGTAGAATAGAATACTTTAGGATGGGATAATGCAGGATAGATTTCCGTCTGCTCGGATAGGACAGAGTTGGAAATAGATAGCGTCTGGTAGAATAGGATAGTATAGAATACAACAACGTTTAATAGGATAGGATAGTGTTGGAAAGGATGATGTCAGGTAGAATAGAATACCCTAGGGTAGTTTAGTAGAATAGAATAGAGTAGGATAGATTAGGGTCTGGTAATATTGGATTTTTATGATAGGACAGAATCTGGCAGGATAGGATATTGTCTGGTAGGACAGGATAGTGATGGGAAGGAAACATCTGGTAGGATAGGATAAGGTCACGCAGCATGGAGCTGGGTACAATGCAGAACAGTGTGCAGATCAGGATAGGATTTGGCTGGATAAAAAGCTTAGCTTCGAGGACTCTGCCACAGTTTGGGCACAGTTGGTCAATCGGGCACTGAAGATAAGGAGGTGGCCTGGTGCAATCGGGCACTGAAGATAAGGAGGTTGGGTTTGCGAAATTTTCTCCGAGTGTCAGGTTTAATGAGGGACCACAGAGTCAGAGGTCACGTGGCACACTAACCACTCGCCACAAGAGCCAAGAGTTCACAACACAAACGACACTTTATTCATTCATACACACACATCCATCCACATACCTATGGGATTCAGGGCCTGTCACAGAAGAGGGAGGATAGACAGAGTGTTCAGAGAACAGAGCGGGCATAGAAGAGGAAACTACCCTTACAAAGAACTAACTACCCTACTGGACAAAGAAAAAAATATTAATAGACATAGAACACCCCAGGGATACCCGCTAAGTCCAAAATACAAAAAAGCCAGAAATACGACAAGCTCACAACTGGGGCTACGTCCTATCAAAACTTACCATTTTACTTAATAGTACTAATAAATAAATAAAGTAAAAACAAATACAAATGAAAAAACAGTTTGTTGCCCGCTGGCAGAATGCTCCTAAATGGGGTGTAACATCCCCACTACATCACCCCACACAATAGCCACACTGGCACATGGCTCCACTCGACTGCTGGCAACAGAGAAGGGAGTCACTCGAAGCACTGAAGTCACACAGCAGCAAAGGGATCATTGGTCGGCCCTCTCCTGGAGATCCTCTCCGGACCCGGTGCTCCCTGGACAGGTGGGCTGTTTCCTCGTGGGTGTGTGTAACAATGACTAGGACATCCTCGCGATGGGCAGGGGTGCCTCTGCTGGCTCACATTAACGAGCAAACGAACGTCAACAGGGTGGTGGACGGGGACAAGACGAAAAATAAAGGCAGGACATCGTCCAACGCTAGCGAAGATGGGACAAGCCGGACCTCTCCCCAAACCGGACTCCAACGAGGAAAAAATAAAGACAGGACCGTCGCCCCACGCCAGCGAAGACGGGACAGGCTGGACCTCTCCAAACCGGACCCCAACAACGAGGACTCAAAGAGCAGGAATGCTCGCTGACAGCTCCCAATGGCGGAGACCGTGCTCTCCGATCAACGAACGACTCATGAGAGAACAGCGAATCACGTACACACACCCTCTGCTAGCACCAGAAAGGTAAACCGTGTCGCAGATGCTTGGAAATACATACATGTCTCACAAGTTTCGCGTGCCACAACAGGCGACACGCCACACTGAGGAAAGGTTGGATGATGGAGGGGGAAGTAAAATTGCATGGACAGCGCGCCTGACCTCTCTCCTGGTTAAACCACCAAGAGGAGGGGGGGGTCGAGGAGGCCGTCCATTGGCATTGAGCCTCTGCTTTCTTTTACTACTCAAAGGAAGCAGCACCTCAGCTGATTCAAACTCGCCATGTGGGGTGGGATAGTGACACTGGTTTTTATGTGTCATGGCCAATGCCGAAGCTTTCCAGTGATCACGAAGCGAATTTTCCTGATCACCCAGTGATTGCTTGCTTTCCACCAGTGAACCCTAGTGCAGTCTCTTAGAAAGATGCCTGTTAGGCACTCGAACAAGTTGGCCAGCTTATCTGCTTTGTAGTCTTCCCAGCAAGGTAGATACTCGGCCGATCAACAGGAAAAAAAACTCTCTGAAAATGTGCCTTTCCAAGTTACTAGATCTGGAGAGTTTGTTGCCAAGCACTATTAACACACATTCAAGAACGTTCAGTGTTTGACAACGATTTCTGGTTCCACCCAAAGTTTTTGAAACACAGGATTCTTGTCGTCCTGGTACCAATCGTCATCCCGAAGCTGCCACAAGCAGCTCAGGAGCCGTCCATATTCTGCTGCCTCAGTGGCAACACTGAGTGTACAGTCATCCGCCGCAGCAAAGGTCACACGGTGACTGCTACTCTTCCACCTGGTCTTGGCCTGGAACTTTGCATGTGAAGCTTGCTTCCAGTCTTGACCTTGATCTTGATACTGATTTCATTATCAAGAACAGCGTCCAACAGTATGGCTAAATTAATATCAAAGACACAGCAATATCAGGTAGTCTGTGTGTATTCCGCATTAAATTCACTGAGAAGGAAGAATTCATATTAATTTGGCTTGGCTGCTGTAATGCCCCCAGCTCTTCATAAAGCTTGTCTGTAACATCCTTTGGATTTGTCATGCTGGGAGGATCTGTTGGTGGTATGTTGCCATTCTATAAGGGGAAATGGCACTATCAGAATGGCTTCGACTGGCCAGCTGAACCTGGTGAGGGTAGCTGACAGGTCTGATCCACCTGGTGAACTAGGGTCTGTCTATCTATGCAAAGTCTACACAGCATAAAGAATCTGCTGACTCAGCAGTGCAGACAGGCGACGCCTGGGAAAGCTAACAGGGCATAGTGAAACAAAGGCGAGACTGTTGGCCTTCCACTGCATCCTGACCTACCTCCAACCGTCTTGACCTCGTCTTGCCACTGGTAGATATAGATAGACTGGGACGATAGCATGAGGTGCCTACATGTGCAACTCTCCTTTGCTTAAAGTCGAAAACAGCACCACGCCCGATCCCACTCTCCAAAACCTATGGCGATGGGGAAATGGAAAAGAAGCAGATACAAAATACACTTGACGTGTAGCCACAAATCCAATCGCAGGTGGCCTGGATTAAAGCATTGCTCACTGCTGGACCAAGCAGCTGTGGAGTTTGAAAGCCCCTGAGGTATCTAATTGGCCTACTCATCTCCGCTGGATCAAGAAGGTGCCAGAAAAGGCGCCTCTTTCACTGCTTGCTTCACGTTACCCTTTGGATTAGATTGAGCAGGATAGGGTAGAGTTGTAAACCATAGAGAATATGAGGATAATAACAGGCAAAGTGGGGTAGAGAAGCCTGGACAATTTAAGGCCACACAGACAGACAGGGTGACCAGCAACTTCTGATGACTCACGAACTTTAGATTGTCTCTTCTTCCTGTAGGACGTGAGGGACAGGGCCAAGGCTTTGGATCTGTACAAGAGCACAAGATTGAACATCGTACAGCAACAGGGTGACACTCATTCTGTCTGAGCTGCTAGGATGAGGACAACGGTAATGACGATGATGGTGAAGGAAAGATAGTAACGACGAAATCGATGATGATGGTAACGATGATCGTAACAACGACGACGACGACTAAAATGTTGTTGTTGTTGTTGATGTTTATGATGATGATGATGATGATGATTATGATGATGATGATGATATAAACGAACGTGGCGACAATGTTGATGATGATCGTGAGGAAGACAAGAACGACGATGGTAATGATGAAAAACATGCACTTTGATGACAATGACCACGACGTCGTCGACGGCGATGACGACAGTAATCATAATGCTGCTGCTGATGGTGTGGCTGCTGCTTATGATGATGATGATGATGATGATGATGATGATGATGATGATGATGATGATGATGATGATGATGACAAACGACGACAATGTCGACAATGTTGAAAACAACGACAATGAGAATATGACGGTGATTTAGACAGCTTTGATTACGACATCAGAGGCGGCGATGACGATGACCACGACCATGATAAGGACAAAGACGATGCAGGAATGCCCTTGAATAATCCATTTGTAGATCACAAAGAGCGAACAAACTATTTGTCTTCTTCTCAGTCATGTCAGATGAGAAACAAATGCATGATACCCCTATCCACACAGTGGAATATTTGCTGGGTGTGTAGACCTGCATGTATGTGCGTGAGTACAAGGATACTCTTAATGTGTTAACCTCGACTTGTACATATGCATTTTCACTAAAGCAATACCTTTATATTCCCCCTACCTGGACAGACCTGCGAGCCTACTATGATAAGATAGTACAGGATCGGGATCAGGATCAGGACTTTGTACGTTCTGGAACCTTCCTAGATTATAATACCAACGGAAAAAAACAGAGAGAAGCACTCTTCAGGTAAATTCAAACTTATTTTAAAATTTTGGTGTATTTCGTTTTTAAAAACGTTCCGACCCTGTGAAACTGATGCTTCAACGGCCATCCCCGAGGTCAGCTCCATGAGATCCTGTTGCGGCGCTGCATCCACCTGGGCTATCTTATTCTAAGATTGACCTGTACGGTTACAAACATTTTTGTTGCAATTTAGTGCAAGGATGGCAACACAGTGACTCTGCTGATTGCTGCAGAGAGCGCTGCCACAGAGTCTGCCTTGCTCGTTCAGATGCCAGTCCATGACGGTCTGCACGAAGGAGGAGCGCTGGTACTGCTCCATGCTTGACTCTGAGACTTCATATCCACGGCTGTTGATTGGTGTGAATTTTGTGAGAATGTTGTTTGTCACAAAGCCATGAAACATTTTGGGACGGATTTTTCTCTTTTCTTTTTTCATCGGTGTTAAACATGTCTTGGGCGCAGTGTGCTGGAAGAAGTCCTTCAATGATCTGATAGAAGGTGGCTTCTCGTTGTTGTTTCCTGCGCACTTGGAGGGGTGGTAACTGGAGTTCAGTCAGCATTCGCGTGACGCAACCCGGGCCTCTGGACCTGTAGTAACGCTTGATGAATCTTGATGCTTTTTGTTTTGGATATGCTCAAGCTTTTCCTGTCCCTTTGCCAAGTACGAGTCCCACACAGTAGCTCCGTAATCCATGGCTGCGCGGATCAGGGAGAGGTATGCCAAGCGACGACATTCTGGGGGGCAGCTGCTCAGATTACGACGTAGGAGACAAGTGTGAAACTCGCCTTTTTGCAAGTCTTTGCCACATACTTTGACCACTTCAGATCTGTGGATAGTTCAACACCCAAGATATGAGTTTTTTGTTCCACACGTTTGAGGATTTCATCATTCAATCTGTAGAAAAAAGAGGACTGGTTCTTGGACTCTGTGGAGAGGATGTAGCACTTTGATGCCTTAACTCTCATTCCCCAGTCTTTGGCCCACCTTTCGAGTTTTGTTGAGGTCGTCTTGCAGGGAGATGTGATCTTGCTGTGAGTGAAATTCCCAGTGCACTGTTGAGTTCACGGTATCAGGGAGGTCATTTATACGGCACAAGAAGAGCAATGAGCCTAATGCCGTGCCTTGTTGAGCGCCTGACTTCACCGTTGTCTTCTCTGAACTTTCTCCATCCAGGACGGAGGATGTAGCAGCGCGTCCACGAAAGGCAGTTATTATTAGTCAGCTATGTATTCCCTTTAGTTCTTTGTGTGATGAGGACTGACCTGAGTGCAGGGTTGATTCAAATATCAAAGGTTGCTCAGAGAAATGAAGAGCAAGTTCTTAATGCTAACTTAAGGAACCTGTGGTTTAAGCTTTAGACGCCTTTGTGCTAAGCAAAATATTTATACTCATGACGTTTAATAGATAATCTATTTACAGACTTTTCTCGGTTTCATAATTGCTCTGGGGGCGGTAAAACACATACGTGATAGGAGAAATAGCTGAAAGAAGCTTTTCTCCGACAGAAAAAAAACCGATAAGGTTTAGGAACAGACTTGGCTAAACAGAAGAATCCACTGATTTATTAAAATTCAGCAGGAGATCAAGAGAGATGAAAGAGCTAACAGAAGAATCCTTGAGGAAGAACAGCCCAGCGCTTTGAAAGTAAGTTTGAGACAGAGACTACAGCTGCTGATGTTAGGACAGAGGCAGAGAAATGACAGCTAAAGGACACGAGCAGATGCCAAGACTAAGAATTCTGCTAAACAAATTGAGCTGTTGGGAAAAAATATCTGAAAATGTGCTCAGATCGATACTAGTTTCCATCCGAAAGGTCACAGCTTAAACTTTGCACCAAACCTGAACTATCTTAGCTACAGGAAGGAGATGGACTCAGCTGATGCATTTATCAGGCGTTGTGACCCTTTTGCCGGGCAGGAGGGATGGCTGAGGAGTATTAAGCAACTAACCAGTCAGCTTTGTTGACAAGCCCTTCTTTGTACATCGTGTCCAGCCTGCTCAGGATTATGACAAGGTGAAGCAGGTCCTACATGAGGCTTACAAACTGCCTGTAGAGATGTTGCCATGTTTTAACGACTGGGTCTGAGAGGGGCATGTTTTCTATGTTGATGCCAAGAGGGCAGTGGGTCTCCCGCTGTAAGACAGGATTCCTGCATGGTGAATTAAGAGTTCTCAGTCTGTGATCGTTAAAACGTCAGGAGTTTGACATGGCTGATGCTGTTTTGGAGATACTTGAAGTTCACGATGTCTGGTTTGAGTCGATGATGGCAGACGTCCGCCAGGTGGCCAAAAAATGCACACATAAGGTGTGCAGGATGTCTCGGCCACTGCTCAGTTTACAATCGATGTTATGTAAAAATATTGCGGCTCACACAGCAAGATGCGTGTAATTCTGCATAAACCTTTAGGCTATGTAGCCATGTACAGTGGTGTGTGGCTTGATGATAGAACAGATTTTGCCGTTGCTTACTAATATTCATGACATATCGGCTGTGACAATAAAAGGAGGGATGTTTACAGGAATCATGGCTGGTCATCTTTAGCAACAGGAAATGGGTTCTTTACTAATATGTGTGACGACACGTCATTTATGACAGCAAGGAGTGAGCTGTTTATTAGTACCTATAACACACATAAGCTTTAACAACCGGGAATGAGTTGTTTACAGATACTTATGGCAACATGGGATCCTGGGGTTATGTCTCAGTGCAAGCAGCTCCCTGACCATTTGGAATTCTTTGCTGATGACTTACTCTTTTCTGTCACTCTCTGGCACCCCTTTTTGTCTTTCTTTGCTCCGATCTATGCTTTATAAGCCTCTGGCGATCATTCTCCCTGTCTTATCTTTGGATCACAATCTATGGCATGCCGACTTCCTCGCTGTAATCTGGCGACTTGTTTGTGAAAATCATACACACAGATCAAAGTGGACACTAACTATGTGTTTCCGCAGTGTTTGTTTCCCGACATTGCCGTGTCATACATTTTGTGGTTTCTTTGAATATTTTCCGTCTTCTTGCATATGACTCTGGGGTCGAATAATTAAATGTAGATGCAGGCGCTTTTTAGTATGGCCCAAAATTATCCGTCGTAAAATTCGCCTTTTGCCGTGGGTAGTAAGCAACACAGAGTCATGATTTTCACTTGATAAGTGAACCTGCTTTAAGCTCTTTCCAAAAATGATATTGCCAATTAAGCATGCCCACACATCAAGCCCCACCACATTAAGGCGTCCCCACACATCAAGCATACCCCACATCAGGCATGATCCACACATCAGGCATAGCCAAAACATCCATGACCCACACATCAGGCATGACCCACACATCAAGGCATGACCCACACATCAGGCATGGCCATCGTTAAGGCGATGACCTCTTACGTCAAGAATGGCCCCACATTAAGCGAGGTCCCCAGGTCAAACATGGCCCTTTTGTTGAACATGGCATCCCCCCCTACACACACACACACACACACACGCGCACGCACGCACGCACGCACGCACGCACGCACGCACGCACACACACACGCACGCACGCACACACACACACACACACACACACACACACACACACACACACACACACACACACACACCCTACATACACACACGCACACACGTCCCACATCCCACATTGAGCATGCCTCCCCTCCCTATAACATGACATCACGTTAAGCGTTACCCCAGATTTAGCATGGCCGCAGATTAGCAAAGCTACAACAACTAGTCCTTCTCAAGAAGCAAAGAAATGGCGAACAATCAACAAACAGACAACAAACAAAAAAAACAAACACAGCAAACACATTATCAGTGTTTCAGTAAAAACGCATGTCCCTGTAGCCTCGCAATGTACGTCAATACTTCAGTCCTTCACAAAAGCATGGGTCCCCCGAGACCCAGGAGGTAAGGCAAGGATTTTGTCCAATACGAAAAAACCATGGATCTCTGAAGACACACGAGGTAAAGCGCGCAAAATTTTAGCTGACATATGGCAGTACTTCAGCATGTCCAAATTTCGCCTACCTTGTCATCAACTGTATTTCGTTTTCGTTGTTTGTTGCTTTTTTTCTGGCGTCTGAACTTTTTTTTCAAGTTGCAAAGTGATAACGACTGCAGGCGGAAATCTAAACAAATCTTAAATAAATGTCAGTGAACCGCCCAGAGAAAAAGTGGACAAACGAGTCACAAGACAAACCACAACGCGTTTCGACCTATTAGGTCTTCTTCAGGTGCAACAAACATGAAACAAATAACGAAAATGCACTTAAGATAAGACCTTTTAACGTAAGATTTTGACGCCCTGAAAAGACCCCAAGTGGTCGTCTTCTCTGTCAGACACCAATTGTAAATTTTGAAACTATGATAACGGAGGGTTTTGAACTGGCATCTTTGTGATGTCAGCTATGACACCCGGGGCTGAGCCTTTCCTGGATATCTACGGCATGATATCTATTGTATATCATGTACAGCACCACAGAGGTACAAAGGCTGCCTGTCTTAAGTCAGGACAAGGTAAAGGGAAACAGCTCCCAAACCTCTGAAACTGATGTCGAGAAGATCCAATGAACCGGACAGGTGGCACTGGACATTGGCGAATCTGGTCGTATTCGGGAAAACCCGGGACGATGTTGACCCACGGTGGTGTGCGTGAGGATTTGAGTCTGAGGGTACACACACACACGCACAGACACAGACACAGACACACGCCACGCACGCACGCACGAGCACGCACACACACACACACACACACACACACACACACACAACACACACCACACACACACATATTATATATATATATATAATATATATATATATATATATATATATATATATATTCTGTTTAAAAAAAATGTTAAAAAGGAATTCTAAAAACTCTACAAATTTGTGTTTCGAAGAGAGCTGTGTGCTCAAAACAAATTTGTAGAGTTTTAGAACTCTTTTTTAAATACTTTTTTTTTTTTTTTATCAGATGTTGTTTCCCCAAGGGGGTTGAGCGCGTGTTAAAATTTACCAGGCATATAGTGATATCATTACACACACACACACACACACACACACACCACACACACACACACACACACCACCACACACGCACGCACACGCATGCACACGCGCATGCATACATACATACATACATACATACATACATATAATACATACATAATACATACAGTACATACATACATACAAGCCTACAAGCATACAAGCATACATACATAATTACATACATGAGCAGAGAAAGAAAGAGGAGGAGGAAGAGGAGGAGGAGAGGAGGAGAGAACGAGAGGAGAGAGAGAGAGAGAGAGAGAGAGAGAGAGAGAGAGAGAGAGAGAGAGACAAGACAGACAGACAGAGAGAGACAGACCAGACAGACAGGCAGACAGACGGCAGGCAGGCATGCAGCAGGAGGGCAGGACAGACAGACAGACAGGATAGAGACAAAGACCACGACAGACAGACAGACAGACAGAGACAGATAGAAAAGAGAGAGATACAGACAGACAGTGAGAGGGATATTCGTTTAGCATCTAGGCCTTAACAAATGGCTGAAACAGTAATAATGAAGTAGTCAAAAGACATTTAAAGAAGAAAAGAAAAATAGAAAAACATAGAAAGAAACAAGCGTACATTTTTACATTGCAAAAGAGGCAAACAACATAAACCAGCTCAGAACCAAGGACATACAAAGTTATAAATTATACCTCGGGTATCCTACCATCATTTTATCAGAGTCATCTTCATTCCAGCATGTCTACTCGTTCACAGTTGCATCTCTACGTGTATAAAAGCTAGGTAAAGAAATATCGCAAACTGTTTGTACTATTTTTGGATTCTTTGAAGAGATCTTACTTACTTACTTAGGCCCATTGCTTCTTGCCAGAACATAAGCCATCAACAACTGCCCGCCAATGTCCACGGTCCTGGGTTTATCTTTTCTAATGTGCTCCAGCTCTAAACCCATCTGCCTGTGTCAGCGTCCAGGTCCCGACTCCAGGTGTTTCTTGGTCTTCCTCGCTTTCTTGGGGATTCCAGGACAAGCCTTCCTGGTGGTGTTGTCCGGGGGCTTTCGGAGCGTGTGTCCTATCCACCCACTTGCCATCTTCTTTTGGCGGAATGTCTTGCTCTACTGGCAGTTGAGTTTCATCTTTCCCACAGCTCTTTGTTGCTGATTGTCTCTGGCAAAGTGGAGCTGGAGGATCTTTCGCAGGCCAGCTGGCTGTTAACGAATGTCTGCAGTTTTTGATGGTTTTTTTTTTGTTTTTTTTCGCCAGGGTCTCTGATCCATATACAGAGGAGGATTTTGACGTTTGAATTGAAGAGGCGGATTTGTCCTGGTGGAGATTAGTCAAGATTTCCGAAATTTTTTTTTTTTTTCAGAGTGAGGAAAGGCTGCTTTTGATTTCCCCTGTTCTGGTTTTCACATCAGCATCAGTTCCCCCCTTGCTGGGTGACCAACGCTGCCCAGACAGGTGAAGCTGCTGATCTAAAAGACATCAATAATGTATATCTAAAAGCATTTGGCTCTCTACAGTATTTGAGTGGTATGAGATCACGTCGAAGGTCACTGAGGAACGGGTAACAACGAACTAAAAATGGATTTCATCTTCTTGGTTATTATTACACATACGACAAATCAAGTTTACATCTCTACAATTTTTTTCATCAAAAATGAATGCGATTTAATATTATTCACTCCAAACCTGAATTTAACAAGCGCTTGCTCTACAAGTCTATTTGTGTCAAAAACGAATGCGATTTAATATTATTCACTCCAAACCTGAATTTAACAAGCGCGTTGCTCCACAAGTCTATTGGTGTTCACTTGCAAAATACAGTTCTTGGTGTGGTTCCGTTTTGAATGATCTGTACATTGTAAATCTTTCACTTGAACAAATGCGACTGTCCCACTCCTGCCAATGACACAATCTGTCAGTCTTCTCTAAAACATTTTATGAAATGGTCAACCGATTCAACAACCTTGATTTTCCCACACATATCCAAATCCAAATTTAAACAAAACTAATCGAATGATAGTACCCAGTTCTTTTTACCGTTCTCATCCAAATTACGTACATGCTGATCGATGAGAATGAGGGTGTGATTAAGATGATGTTACAAATTTCCATTTCGGTCTGAGACTACATGACAGGGCTGTATCTATGCTTCTTTTCATAATATATCCCGGCGTCAACGAGGCCCGAGAGATACAGGCACCTGCAGTGTTGGTTTAGGAAATTATTGAGCAACACTCTCAGAAACGCATCCATTAAGTGGATGAAACTGACTGTGTGGTCCTAGTCTTCCCAAACTGAGTCCACAGCAAACTCAACTATGGATAGGAGCCGGTCGGGGCAGAAGAACGAAAAACTCTGATGGGATTCGAACCCACGACCTCCAAGCCGCGGGGAGCCCAGCGACGCGCTAACCACTTCGCCACGGCGGCTGGTCAGTCCTAAATATTGTATGTGTTGACTTCTTTCATTTCAGAACCGCGCCCAAATGCTTAGTGTTCGTGCGCTGCAAGGAAAACTCCCAGAAATGCACACAGAGAGACAGAGAGACAGCAGCGAGAGAGAGAGCGAGAGGGAGAGAGAGGAGAGAGAGAGAGAGAGGAGAGAGAGAGAGAGAAGGAGAGAGAGAGGGACTCGAGAGAGAGATGAGAGACAGGGAGGAGAGAGAGGACGAGAGAGGGAGAGTGAGAGAGCGAGAGAACACAAAACACAACATACACACATTACACACACACGCACGCACCACCACACACACACACACACACACACACCCACACACACACACACACACCACACACACACCACTCACTCACCACACCACACACACGCGCGCACACGAGCACACACACACACGCACACACACACAGAACGCGAAGGAAAGGAGAGAGAGAGGAGAGGAGAGAGAGAGGGGCAAGAGGAGGAGAGAAAGACGAAGAAAGAGAAAGAGAGGGACAGGACAGACAGAACAGACAGACAGGACAGGCAAATAGACCGACAGGACAGAGAGAGCATTGTTTCCAATAGAGAAGGGAAATGGGCATGTGTCGTTTGGATTCCCTCTTCATATCGATATATTGGTCCAAAAATGAATGCTTTAGCACATGAAGCAGGAAAGGCAAACAGACAAACAAAAAAAAGGGAAAATGGTACGGAAAACAGAAGCAACCATTGATAAAGTCAAACCATACAGTTCGAACAAGGAGAAAACAAGAATAAGAGAGAGAGAGAGAGAGAGAGAGAGAAGAGAGAGAAGAGCGAGAGAGAAGGGAGAGAGATGAGAGAGATGAGAGAGGAGAGAGAGAGCAGAGGAGAGACAGGAACAGACAGACATGCAGACAGACAGACACACATACCGACACACAGACAGTCTCAGAAATAGAGAGAGTGAGAGGGGAAGAGAGGAGAGGAAAGCGAGAGCAATGAGGAGAGAGGCAGCGAGACCAGAGAGACAGGACAGAGGAGAGAGGCGAGAGAGAGACAGGACAGACAGACAGGACAGACAGAAAGAGAGAGAAAAGAGGGACACAGACAGGAAGGCAAACAAGACCGACAGGCAGAGAGAGCAAGTTTTCAAATAGGTTTTTGAAATGACCATGGGTCTGTGGATTCTCCATCTGTACATCCAGGTGTCTGGTCCAAAAATATAAATGTTAAGCACATAAAGCAAGAAAAGAAAACAAAACGAAAAAAAAGCCGTGTGGAACTAGAAGCAACCAAAGACCCAATAATCTGAATATGTTGAGAGGGGGGGGGAGAAAAAAGAGGAGGGTAGACCGGAGACAGAGTGTGCAAGTGTGTGTGTGATGGGGTTGGGGGGGGGGGGGGGGGGGGGGGGGGGAAGAGAGACAGAAGACAGACAGACAGACGCAGGACAGACAGGACAGATAGACAGTTAGAAGCAGGCAGGCAGACAGTCATTTCATACAACGGATGTATAAACTCCGTAGTTCAGGACCAGCACCACCCAGACCACAGCCAAGACGGACACGGAAGCCAGAGAATGGACCCTTCCCAGGAGACACTGTTGAATCATGACGTCACCGCTAACTGATACATTCGGCAACGGCCTATGTCATCCCACTGTAAGCTTAACCATAGTTTCCTCTCTACCCGTAGTCAGGCACGAAGAGAAAAGTTTAGTGTGTGATGTGTGATTCCGAACAGCTTCCACTTCCAAACCGCATAGAAAGTCATATATTGTATTGTATTGTATTGATTGCAACAGTATTGTATTGTATTGTAGTATTGTACGTATTAGTATTGTATTGTATTAGCACTTGCATTGCAGCATTGTGATCCAATCGGCTCTCTCCTTCCACATTTGTAACAAAGGACAAAACGCGCCTAATGCAACAATCTACCAGGGCCCCCCTTCTTTCCACCATTCATACGACAGGCCTATAGACAGACTATCCGCAGCTGTCAACAGTAAACCTAGGATTTTTCAGGGTTTTCACAAACAACAGCCCCTAACATCGGACTTAAATCATCTGTTTCTCAAATGATATGACCCAACAAAAGCAAGCTTTCTACTCCGACATCAACTACCTGATCTAACCTTGAGTCACTTACTTTAAGAGGTCAGCCTGAATTTCCGTGAGGTTCAGGACAGAATCACACCACATACACTGCCGTCTTTCTGGAAGTCTTTGAAGCTGAAAGCTGCTCTGTGTGAGCCTTCATAGTTACTGTCCAGTCTGCTTGGTATCTAAGTTGGCACGGCGCTTTCTTTTGTAGACGTTTGTTTACAACGATTATCACCGTATCAATGAGACGTCGCTGAGACAAAATCGATTAAAAAGTCGCTTTTGTTCTTGTATTTACTGTCGTTTTTTTTGTTTGAAGTTTCGAGGACACATATATGAACACGTGGTTTGTAGATAGGACGTCTTGAACTTTCAACAAAAGACACACACACACACACACACACACCACATATGTGGAAATGTGAAACAAAGAGGTACTTGATACTGACGAAGCCTAAATAAAAGGCGAAGCTTTTTAAAAAAAAATAAAATAAAAAAAAAAAACATGAAGAGTGTGTGGGTGATAAGCCTTCATATCTGCAGTGGTAGATGATTCTGCCTAACTAACAGTATGTGCTTGAGTGGGTGAATGGGGAATAAATAATGCTTCTCAAAATGAACCTTCAGCAAGCTTATAGTCTCCAAAGCGGGAGACCATCTCCAATGGGGAGAAAGCTCACTAACATATAACTCCTGGTCAGATACCGGTATTCGAAACCTGATTGTTTCATCCTCAGTGACCGCGGGAAAGTGGTAATTTGACTCCTCTGCCTTTTCGGTTTTAAGAATTGGAATGAATCCGCAAGGGACTAAATTACAATGAAAAACAATAAATTCCAAGGATAAGTACCGAGCACCATTCCAGCAACTTACAGAGCAGCTAGGTGTTGCAAATGACTGCAAGAAATATTGAATTATAAAACAAAGCTTGCTTTATGTCTCAGATTATAGAAATAGGGGGGTGGGTAAGCCTTCATATCTGCAGTGGTAGATGACAAAATGAACCTTCAGCAAGCTTATAGTCTCCAAAGAGGGAGACCATCTCCCAATGGGGAGAAAGCTCACTAACATATACACTCTGGTCAGATACCGGTATTTTGAGATCGAAATATACGTTAGTTAGGCAGAATCATCTACCACTGCAGATATGAAGGCTTATCCCCCTATTTCTATAATCTGAGACATAAGAGCAAGCTTTGTTTATAATTCAATATTTCTTTGCAGTCATTGCAACACCTAGCTGCCTCTGTAAGTTGCTGGAATGTGCTCGGTACTTATTATCTTGGAATTTATTGTTTTCATTGTAATTTAGTCCCCTTGCGGATTCATTCCAAGAACTGGCCCTCAGCACACCAGCCTTTTTCTGGTATAGCATTCTTCTTTAAAACCGAAAAGGCAGAGGAGTCAAATTACCACTCTTCCCGCGGTCACTGAGGCGAGGATGAAACAATCAGGTTTCGAAAATACCGGTATCTGACCAGGCCAGGCGTTATATGTTAGTGAGCATTCTCCCCACTGGGAGATGGTCTCCCCGCTTTGGAGACTATAAGCTTGACGAAGGTTCATTTTGAAGAAGCATTTTTATTTCCCCATTCACCCACTCAAGCACATACTGTTAGTTAGGCAGAATCATCTCCCACTGCAGATATGAAGGCTTATCACCCCCTATTTCTATAATCTGAGACATAAGAGCAAGCTTTGTTTATAATTCAATATTTCTTGCAGTCATTGAAACACCTAACGCTCTATATCTGACTCTATAGCCCTTCTATTTTTGCTTAGCATGACGTATCTCACTATAATTTGCTTGGGCTGTATTGAACAGCAGCGCGGGACACTCAAATTGTTTCCATCTTTGATCTTCCCCTTGCATCCTTAAATGGACTCTAAAAGACTTTCCATTACGGCTCAAAGATCTCCCGCTCTATTAACCCATACTATTCCTATACTGTTCGGCGGACACTGTTTTTAACCACTTTCACCCCAACTTTTTTTTCCTTATCCATCCACTCGTTTTGCTTTCATTCTATAACCCTTCTGCTGGCTGCTGACTGCGGGTGGTGCTGCCTTGCGCTTTTTTCAGAAACCTTGGCGCTCGGAAACACCACAGAATTATGGGACTGTGGTGTGTGTCTCTACTCTGACAGCCAAGGAGAACAGACCTAACCCAAATCAGTAGCGTGTATCCCCTGCATGAGTACGACTCCAGAGGCCGAAAGGCCTCGAAGCAGGTCGCTAAATATAGATCTGCCTTGAGATGGATACGATAGTTTCATCATTGCAGATAGTGAAGGGGTTTTATTCTATGATTATAAATATTCCATTACTTCATCTTCAAAAAAAAAAAAAAAAATTTCTCTCTCATTTTCAAATTCGTTGCCAAGTCATACTATAATGATGGGAAAATTTGTTTAACCATTCACTTGTTTTCCCACCCACTACTTAATTGTTCGGCTTATATATACGATAGATAGATTACATATATAATATATTTGTGTGTGTGTGTGAGTTTGTCTTAGTGTGCCTCTGACATGTCTTACCACCGTCGAACCTGCCTTCGACGTTGTTGTACCGCACTTAAGCGTGTGCCCAGTCTATTAACATGTTCATGCACCCTCATTCCTTGTGCCTTATTTCTAATTCCCGTCGGTCACTTGGGGCCGAAAATAACCCCGTTAAAGTGGCAATAGGATGTTAAGGTGTATTGACAACCGAGCCATTCTTAAGGATGGTTTAACTGGCGGTCCGAGACCCAATAATGACATATTTCTTTTCTTCCGATGACTAGTACCGGAAAGGAAATTGCTCTGTGGCTTCCACACTACTCCGTCCTGTTCGTTATAAGGCAAGGGGTATTGACTCTGGGCTATTTGCTACTCACCTTTGGACTAGTTATCGATCGTTTTTTTTTTTTTTTTTGCTGCTAACAATATAGACCCGCTGACTTTCTTGTTGTGATCTGGCGGTTTGGTTGTAAACTACTGGTGAGGTTATACCAGCCTTGTGAACTAATTCGATATACGCGCTATCCTTGTCAATGAAACAGGAATAGGGTGTGGTGGTTGCGGGAGTTTGAAATGTTGTCATGTGGCGGTGCTAAATGGCCGACCCGTCGTGATTACAAAAAAGTTGTCGTAACCGGCTGTCCAGAAGACATCACGTGGCATGAGTCGAGTTAAGGGCGTGAAAGTGATCGGATATGAATGTATCCAGAAGTGAATAAGGTGCATGTGAAGAAGAGAGTGAATTGGTTTTGACATAACCTTCCTTCCAGGCACTCGGTTAGACGTGGTGTTAAAAAGGTGTGTGTGAGGTGTTTTGAATCGTTCCCGGTACTTACGGCTGGTCAATGAGGTGCATGATGGTATTTTGGTTTGTGGTTTTTTGTTTTTTGTGTTGTTTTTTTTCGTCTAGTCATTTTGGAAGTGGTTGTGATTGCGTGTACACAAGGCTTTACCCAAGGCAAAACCTCGATAAGATTGGTATGGGTGTGTTGAAAGAGTGACGGTGGTTTTTGTTTTTTCTGTGTGTTGTGGTTTTTATTGTTTTTTTGTGGTGGTGGTTTTTGGTGAGTTTTGTAAACGTCCCTTTGCTAACCGGATGGAGGAAAAGGAAAATCAGGGACGTCTCGTGGACTCGTCCATACGGTAAGAGGGCGTGTATCACTCTGTGTTGGGTGCTTGACGTTCCTTGCTCCCTTATGGGGTTGGGAGGAAATCCAGGGAGTGATTGATGGTCCCCGCTTCCTTACCCAAAGAGACTCCGCCCAGGTTCCCCTTTTTGTTGTGTCCGCCGAAAGGACGTGCTTGCTACCCGGAGGAAATCAGGGCCCGCCCACCATCCCGCGGACTATTGGGTTAAGAGGCCCGCCCTACCCCGGTGACTGATCTCCGCCCTGTCTCCTTTGCCACTCCACCCTTCCGCTATACACCTACCTCCCTCTTCTGACCGTACTCGCCATCTCTGACCCACTCAACTCCGCGCCTGGTTCGTTTTGTTTTTCTGCTTTCTTCTTTCTCTTCTCCGCTTCTAAGCCTCTACTCTATGTGACCCCTTCAACAGTCCCCTCCCTTGGCCTTTGTTTCTACCCTCCACCCGTTGCTGCACCCCCTTTTTCTTTTTTTCTTCGGTTATCGTGCCATTATTGATCTCCTTCCGCCTTCTCACTGTGTGCTCGCCACCTTTCCGCCCCCATCACCACCTCATAGAGCGTGCCACCTCGTACTTCGCTCATTTATGACCCCCCTTTTCCTCTTTCTTTTTTTTCTTAGTCCTTCCTATTGCATACCCCGAGTACGGGAACATATCCCCCCTACATCGCTTACTGCCTTTATCGGGTCGGCTCTTCTAGACTGATTGTTTCACCGTGATACTTCCTTGTAGGTGCTCCCCCCCTACTTTCAAGGTTAACTCTGTTCCTTCCCCCCCCTTCTCTCCCCCTCCCCTCCGCTTCGCCCGGATCGTCCCTGTACACCCCCGCACCCGCACACCTCCGCCTGCTCTCCCAGCGACACTTTTTGTATACCCCTAACCCCTCTGTCACCGAGCCACGGGCACGCACACCCACCCCACCACACAAGAGACCCACACAAACGCCACTCGACATCCGAACAGCACCAGCCCCCCAAGACCCCCGCCCACCCAGACTATCCTTATATGCCCTCTCAACGCCTTTTTGATTCAATATCTTTATAGTTCCGTTCCACCCTCTCTTTTTACTAATCCTGACCAGCGTCCGCCTTACCGACCCCTTATTTCTCCCCCACCAACACATCCACCCTAAACACCCTCAGCCTCCCGCACCACCACCTCGCACCATCCTCGGTCCTGCCCATCTAGTTCCTTCCCCCCTCCCACCTCCCCCATTTCAGACCTGTCTTACCGCCTCCCCCCCCCAACGATATTTCATGTGTGTGTATTTTTGTGTCACGTTTGACCCCCCGTTCCTTGCTACCGTCCGGGAAGGACACCCCCCGTCGCCCAGACAACTCCACACCGGGACACGTGCACCACCCCTCCCCTGCCCGCCACACTCTCACAGCACCACTTACAAGACGCCTGCCGGTTTTTTGTTAGTGTGTAGTTTGACTTCCCTGCCCCCCTACCCCCCGCCCGCCCCGGCCACCCCCCCCCCACCATAGGGGACGTGATTGTCGTTGGACAGAGCGTTGGTGCCCCCCCCCCGGCCCCCTATGAGCCAGCAACTGTGATATTGTACAATGGGATGGGACAGCAACCTGACATGGTGCACAAGGAGCCTCTCTGAATGCAAATGATTTGGGAATACGGAATCCCTTTTAAAAAAAAAAAACAGTCAGGTCTGTATGCGGAATTGATTATAATTTAGGTGTATGTCAATATAACAAGGACGAATTTGAGAATTGATTGTATCGCGTGCGCGCACGCACGCAAACATAAATCATACCACCACAACGCGCGCGTGCCGCAAACACACACCTCACACTCAAACATTAAACGCACACACGCGCGGCGGGGCGGCGACACATACATGGCTCAGGCATGCATAGGCACCTTTGCAAACGCCACGCAAGCGCGCAGCGTATTGTTGGCACGCAACGCACTTGCGTGCTTGAAAAAGGAAAGAAGTAAACAAAAAGGACAATAAAGAACACAAGAATCACGCGTAAACGCTCAATAAAAAGAAGAAAGCACAAACACAGGAAAAAAAAAAAAGAAAAAAAGAACGAAAACCAAACAAACAACCCAAAAAAAAAAACAAACAAAAAACAAACACACGCAGGAAAGAAAGCAAAGCAAGAAAACAAACGAGGCACACGACGAAACAGAAAACACACCACCAACACACACAAACCACCAAAACAAACACCACAACCAACACCCCACCCACCCCCCCCTCCCCCCCCACCCCCCAACCACCACCCCCCCCACACCCCCACCCACCCCCCACTCGTGCTTTTTTTTTTCTTTTCTTGTCGCCCCTGTCGGCACAACCCGGCCACTTTCTGGCAAACCCTCGCGTGATCCACACCACACAGCCCTTTGTGGCTTTACCTCTCTGCCGCACACCAAGACACCTCTCCAAACATGCCCCACCAGTGATATAATACCAGATCCTCGACCCTCTAACCGACACTTGTGCGACACCGACTCGGTCCAACCGCCCACTTCTATTCCCCCATTCCGTCATTGCACTCCACGCACCAGCACCACTACGCCACCCCCCTCTCCGATGCCACAACTTTATTTCCACCATCTTGGACCCCTGGGCAACAACCAGGAATCCTTGCGCAACCCCAGAACAACCCCCCCACCTCCCCTCCCGACCCACCCCCGCACGAACAATTAGTGCCGACACCCCCCCCTCACAAATTTCACGCCACATTCTTTACAGAAGAGTCCAGCCGCACACACACATCTCTGCCCCGGCAGCCCCCAAGTTTACTCCCCCAGACTAGTCGTCCCCCACGCACCACGCCCCTTTCACCCCCCCACTCTCACGAGTTTACACCGTTGCCGACCGCAGACAAGCTCGGCCCCTCTCACGTAACCGCCTCCCCATGCCGTGGCCTAGTAGCAGACGAACACTGCCACCCCCCCACCCGTACTTTACTCGCTCTGCACCTCCTCTTCCGCTGGCGCAGGGCCCCCCCGGGGGCCCGTGGACACACCCACAATTTCTACTTGTATAAGCAACCAGAACCAAATACCGCTTTTCCCAGACCATTTGTTTCCCCCCCTGGCCGTGTGCTCCACACCCCCGCCCACAAGTTATGGATGTCGATATCTCACTTCTCCTGCCCATTGAGACACTAGTGTCTGTCTATTCCGACGCGCGACCCTGTTAGACACGTCACACCAGTGTGCCCCTGTAGACCGGACTCACGTGCTCTCTCGTCCCTCATATCCCCGCACACCACACACCGGTCACATCAGCAGAGACGCTACCTATAGCCCGCAGCGGTCCCAGGTCGGTAAAAGGTTTTCGCCCCGTACATATCCTCTAACTACTCGTCACGGATTACCCACATGTCGCCCAGACCCCCAGTCCACCGCACCCACACCATCCAAGGAACCTTAAGGCCCCCGATACCTTGTTACGCACCTGTGATGTAGACACACGACTCCAAACCCGCGCGATGGTTAACAACTGCAAAATCCTGTCGTGTTGATCGTGATCTCTGCCAAAAAATTTAGGCCTCTTATGCAGATCTCGTGTGAAACTGTGATGAGCAAAACGTTCTTAACGGATCTGATTCTTGTTACAGAATATGTCAATAAAACAACCATTATTGTTAAATTGTAACGTTGACAAACAACCATTATTATAGATCTCCCTGTACAATGTGATGCCTGCAAATCAGTGATTATTGGATCAGATCTCCGCGTAGAATGTGTGCCAGCAAAACAGTCATTATTCTTGCCGACCTCTGTCATTATCAGTGCGGATTTTTTTATAAAAAGTATTATCATCAATACAATCATTAATGGGGAAAAGATCACTGTTTAGAATGTAATTTCCAGAAGACAATCATCAATGGAGGAGAGTTCAACTTGGATGTCAGAAGATGAGTCGTTATTGACGCACATCTTTGTGCTGAATGTGGTGTCTACAAAACATTTGTCAATGTAGATCATTTCTCTAGAATGTGATGTCAGCAAAACAGTCATCTTTGGAGTAGTTTTCTGTGCAGGATGTGTGCCTTCTTCTCACATCAGTATCTTCCACAGGATGAAACACACAGCCATGACTGTTGTAGGGAGATGTACAGTTGCAGCCGCGCCTGTAAACATACATATAGACGTGTGTGTGTGTGTGTGTGTGTGTGTGTGTGTGTGTGTGTGTGTGTGTTGTGCGCGCGCGCGCGCGCGCGCGCGTTAATGCCGTTAATTGTCTAAACGCTTTGTAATAGATGATTCCAACTAAAATGTGTATTTGGACAAAGTGTTTTCTAGTACCTAAGTACATCACCCGAGCGTTTGCCTATTTTGATGAGTTATTTCGCTGCAATCATTTTGTACTTTCTCACCGTCTCACGCCACTTAATAAAACTCACTCAAAACCTGAGTGAAGAACTCAGGGGTAGACCAAAACTAAGCGATACATTCATGTTAGTCTTACTTTGCCAGCTGAGGCATCACACTTTTCCTCAAAGTCAGAGGGCAAGAGTGGGGACTCACTAAGCCGGAACCTCAACCACTTATATCCAAACCAGGTTTTGCCATCTCCACAGACCCTGGGCCTATTCTGTCTACGAACCTTGGCGCAGCTTAAGAACTGAAACCCAGGCTTCTCCATGGTCATGTGGACAACTGACTAGCTAGCAGGCTAGCAGGCTTGCAAGTAGTGGTAACATCAATAAAAACTAGAGACGGATCTGTGCACCCCTCCACCTTTACATCAGCCATGTCTGTGTGTATCCACATTTTTTTTTAATTATCCAGAGAGAGTTCTTAAAGTTGGGCAAACCTGAACCAGATCACTTACCCGTTTCACCCACGGCTGAAAGCGACAATTTAAAGCAGTCGTTTTGCCCCGGTCCAAAGTCGTTGCGGCCTGGATTGTCAAGCTCCACTGGGCCAACTGTATGATGTGGACCTCCAATCGTTATGAACAAAATCATCGTTCATGCCTCGGGACTCCTTTGGGGTGGAGACACACACCTGGTATTCTGCAGCATCACACAGTGACAGTAAACCATGGTCCGTACCGTGACAACAGAGAGGAGAGTGTTGATCATCAAGTCACGACATACTAATGGTAAGAAAGAAAGAAAGAAAAAATGGCACGGACAGAGTTATGATAGAATTAAAAGAAAAAAACAAACAAAACAAAAACGATAGGATAGCAGCGTACGTAAAAGGAGAGGACAGACAAGTTTGGAAGAGACTGTTTACAATTAGGTAAGCAAGAACAGGGTGAGATTGGACAGGGTGGGACCAGGGGAGAGAGAAAAGAATGAATGGGGTTGCGATAGGCAAAGAAGTTAAAACAAAAGAAAATAATTATTGGATCAGCCAGATAGAGGACTGAACAAAATGAGGCAAGATGAGGTAGAATGGGAATGGTATTGAACAGAATAGATAGAATGGGTCAAGTTGAATAAGGCAAAAGAGGTGCAATAGGAAAGATAATGACCACGTCAGATCGTGAAAAAGCCAGCAAAAGATGTGACACAGTAGATTAAGTTAAAAATGATAGATAGAAGAGGACAAGGAGGAATACGATAGAACAGGATAAGTTGTGTCCGTTAAATTGGAAACTGTAAACAAAATAAGAGACTGTGGTGGGACAGGATAATCTTAAACGGGGTAATGTAACCCTGATGGGATACCTACGGAAACAGGAGAGAATAAAGTCAGATGGTATAGCACTAGATAGTGTAGGATACAGTACATCAGATTCAGTATGGGTACGATTATTTTCTTATAAAGTGACAACATACAGAGACATATAGGAATCGTGTACTTGATGCAGCCTGGCTTACTAGAAGTGTAAGGGGTTCAGGGCTGAAACTCTTGCTTGAGGGGTGTTTCTTCTCTGAAGACTTTCTGCTCTCAAGCTCCCCCTGGAGTTTCATCCTAATAGGATAAGACAGGATAGGTCAGGATGGCATTTGGTAGAATACCTTAGGATATGATGGGTAGCGTTTGGCAAGACAGCGTAATGAAGGCTAGCGACTGGTAAAATGGGATACGGTGGGAGAACGTAGAAGAGCGTCTGGCAGAAGTCAAAATGAAAGAGCATCTGTTTGAAGTCAAAATGAAAGAGCGCCTGTTAGAAGTCAAAATGAAAGAGCGTCTGGCAGAGGTCAAAATGAAAGAGCATCTGTTTGAAGTCAAAATGAAAGAGCGTCTGGCAGAAGTCAAAATGAAAGAGCGTCTGGCAGAGGTCAAAATGACACAGGACAATGGGATAGGTAATGAAAGGATAGTGTCTCTCGGGAAAGTATAAGACAGAACAGAAGCGCGTCCACAAAGAAACAAGTGAGTATAAGATAGAATAGGACAGGACGGAATAGTACAGGAAAAGATGGACAGAACCATAATACAAAATGAAGACACAGTCTCGAAGGATGGAATAAATTAGGGTAGGACTATGCCGGATAATTTTTCGTCTGAGAGGATAGGATAACATTGGAAAGGATGGCACCTGGTAGGATAAGATAGTGTAGGATAGGATAGCGTCTAATAGGGAAGGATACCGTCAGATAGAATAGGACCGTGTAGGGTAAGTTAGCAGAATAGGATAGCGTAGGATATGTTAGCGTCTGGTAGGATAGGATAGTGTAGACTAGGACAGCACCTGGCAGGATAGAATATTGTATACTAGGACAAGATAGTGCACGAAAGGATAGCATCTGGTAGGATAGGATAAGATAACGTATGATGGAGCAGGGTAGAACACGAAAGGATGTGACGGGTCAGGGTACAGTTTGGGTGGATAACAGAGCTCTAAAATTTCCGTTGCAAGTCATGCACAACTAGTTTGCAGTAATGAAGATGAGGAAGAGCTGGTCTGCACTTGCGAAATTGATCTGTCTGCTGTTTTGTACCATACCAACGAGGCAGCACCCCGGTTGACGGTAATTCGCCATGCCGGCGGTATAGTGGGATTCTTGTTTGTGTGCTGATGTAAATATTGAAGCTCTCTAGTGCGGCCTTGAATGTGTCAATGAAGCAGTTTTTCACCTGCGAACACTTGTCTCTCGACAGTGAACCGTAGAGTAGCTTTCGTAGAAAGCCGCCTGTCAGGCATTCGTAAATGGTGGCTCATCCATTTGGCCTGCAGATTTCTCAGCATGATATGGATATTCGGAGAAAACCTGTCTGTCTGTCTGAAAATTTGCTTATGAAGTGATCTAGAACTGTAGTTTTACGAGCGTGCCATATGATAGCGACTGAGCTTTATGGTACGATGGATATGGAATGTCCACGCGCATAATACTCCAATTCTCTTCAGATGGCAACTAAGACCTAACGGCCATGTCCGGAGTTGTACTGTCTTCACCTATCAGCGGAAGAGCAATGAGTCAGGCTGCGGGATGCACACGGGAGTTGCTTGAAGGTGGCATTTTTTTTACCTACAGGATCTGCTGTCATTAAATATGGCCTTGCACACCCGGATGTATCTTTTTCTTACAGATAGCGCAACAGTCTCTTACACCTTCAGTTTTGAATTCGCCGAGAAACTAACAATTCATCTGCACTAGGCGTGGTTGCTGTGAAGCCCCCTGATCTTCACGAAGCTTGCCTGTGGTATTGTTTGATTTGACATGATGCTGGAAGCATTTAGGGGTATGGTACCATCCTCCATGGAGAATCATAAGTCATACGTTAAATACTTTGAAAAAAAAAGATAGGAATCATGCTGATCTTTGTAGCAAAACTCAGTCCTATCGTGGGGTGTGTGCAGTGATAGGTGAGGTGGCAGCTCTGATGGAGGCACTTTTATGCTCTGCGGAAACTCTCGCCGATGGTTTCTCATTGCTGTTGGTATGCAACAATGGCATCCTGTGTAATGGCTTTGACTGGCCTGCTGTACCTGGCGAGAGTAGCTGACGGGTCTGACCCATTCGGTGATCTAGGTTCTGTGTATCTATATGAAATCTGGATCATGCAAGTGAAATCGTCGGACGGCTCAACAGGGCAGGCAGGTGGCTCCTCGCAACGCTAAGAGAGTATAGTGAGACACGGAGAACACGACTGGCCATCCACCGCATCCTGACCTACCTCCAGCCATCTTGACCATGAGTTTCCGCTGGATACACATAGGCTGGGGTGAGAGAGTGTCTTGACAAAACGTGCAACTCTCCCCCTTATAAAGTCAATTAAAAATAATACCTAACGCCAACCTCATTGTCCAATGCTGTGACGATGGGCAAGCGAAGAAGAAGCAGTTACGGTTACACTGGAAGGGTAGCCACAAACCTACACATAGGTGGCCCGGGGTAAAGGGGTCTTTCACTGCTGGACTGAAGCTGCAGTGGAGGTTGACAGCTCTTCAGGTGTCTGGTCGATCTACTGGTCTCCATTGTAAGAGGAAGTGCCAGAAAAGGTGCCTCAAATACAGCTTGCTGCACAGCACCCAGACAGATCGAAGTAATAAAGCGTAGAGAATGTTAGGATAAGATACGGCAAAGCGGGAGATAGAAAGTGCTGGATAGCTTACAGCCAGACAGACAGATAAATACAGTGACGAGAATCACTGATGATCCACCTTCGTTAGGAGCTCTCTTCGTTTCGGTGGAAGTGAGGCCAAAGATCAAGGCTTTGGCTCTGTACAAGGGCACCAGATTGAAAGTCACTGTCCAGCAACGGCTGACACTCCTTTTTTTTTCTATGTCACTATGATGAAGATAATGATGTTGAAGATAATGGTGAAGAATAAGGTACCAATGACGATGTCGATGATGACAGTAACGATGACGACAACGACGACGACAACGACCATGATGTTGATGATGGTGATGGTGATGATGATGATGATGATGATGATGATGATGATGATGATGATGGTGATGATGATATCGACGAGTATGTGTGATGATGATATCGACGAGTGTGACGACGACGCTGATGATGGTCATGAACAGGACAATAACGACAATCATAATGATAATGACGACAGCATCGACTAATAAATTCCAAGGATAAGTACCAGCACCGTTCTAGCAACTTAAAGAGCAGCTAGGTGTTGCAGTGACTCCAAGAAATATTCCATTACAAACAAAGCTTGCTCTTACGTCTTAGATTGAAGAAAAAAAGGGGGAGAATTTCCAAATTCCTTGGAATTTATTAGTTCATTGTAATCTAGTCCCTTGCGGATTCATTCCAAGAACTGGCCCTCACCACTTGTGTCTTAAGAGGTTATCTTTTTATATTTTCTACTTTCACAAGAAAATGTAGCTTGTTTTGCTCTTTCATGATTTTCTTTTGCTTCTTAGGTGGCACCTTTGGGTTTTTTTTTTTTTTTTTTTTTTTTAAACTGAACAAACATACTATGATGTTGCACACCAGCCTTTTTCTGGGATAGTATTCTTCTTAAAATCAAAAAAAGGCAGAGGAGTCAAGTTGTCACTTTCCGTAGTCACTGAGGAGAAACAGTCAGGTTTCGAAATACCGGTATCTGACCAGGAGTTACATGTTAGTGAGTTTTCTCCCTATTGGAGATTTTGTCTCCCCCTTTGAGACTATAAGCTTGCTGAAGACTCATTTTGAGAAGCATTTATTATTCCCCATTCACCACACTCAAGCACATACTGTTAATTAGGCAGAATTATCTACACTGCAGATATGAATGCTTATCTCCCCCTATTTCTTCAATCTAAGACATAAGAGTAAGCTTTGTTTATAATTAAATATTTCTTGCAGCCATTGCAACACCTAGCTGCTCTGTAAATTGCAATACATACACACACACACACACACACACACACACACACACACACACACACATATATATATATATATATATATATATATATATATATATATATATAGAGAGAGAGAGAGAGAGAGAGAGAGAGAGAGAGAGAGAGAGAGAGAGAGAGAGAGAGAGAGAGAGAGAGATGATGATGATGATGATGATGTGTAAGAGCAAAGAAAACTTTCGTGTGCTAAACGTGACTTATTTGCATATGCAAATTCACCTAGCAATACCTTTACCCTCTCCCAATGTTGACAAACTTCTGAGCCCACTACGTTCGCATGCCTAAGTTATTTTCTTAACTAACCATAGTCTGGAAAAGCGTATCTACTAAAGAAAGTTACGATTAGTTATCTATCTTTTCCCTTCAAGGGTGATACAATAGTGCTTTCGGCCAAGGAAGACGAAACAGCAAAATACTGAAGCAGTTAAACATATTTGTTGCTTCATCCAGGATGAATTTCAAGTCAAAGAAATCACGATGCCTCTCCTGCGGAAAGGGAAAATAACAAAAACTGTCAAGTTCACCATAGCCAACTGAGCCATTCCAACTGTTACAGAAGAACCAGTCAAGAGCCTTGGGAGGTGGTGTGATGACTCCTTGAAAGACACAGAAAGGGAAGAGGAAACCAAGCAAATGGTTGAAGGAAGCCTGCAGATACATGACCAGTGTGGGCTTCCTGGCAAGTACAAAGTCTCTCAAGGGAAGCCAAAATAAGCAAGTGTAACAGGAAATGGCTTGGTGTTCCACCAACTCTCACGGACGTCACTTTCTATGTCCGAAACTCCCTCTGAAATCCATCCTTGAGAAATATAATGTCAGTTAAGCAAGGTTACTAACCATGCCTGAGGACTTCAAATTTGTGTGTGTGTGTGTGTGTGTGTGTGTGTGTGTGTGTGTGTGTGTGAGCAATACCTATCCATCTTAACCTTTGCCACATGTTGTTGGTATTAAACAACCAACACTCATAACTTCATCTTGATAACAGATCAGTTTTTAAGCTATATAATGAATTACACATTTTATTTACTCTCTCTCTCTCTCTCTCTCTCTCTCTCTCTCTCTCTCTCTCTCTCTCTCTCTCTCTCTCTCCTGCCATTCTTCCAGTCCTCCTTCCTCTTCATCGTTGAATCCCTTTTGTCTGGTGACTTCTGAGACGAGCAGATAACCTATTCTGACTATCATATTCATGTCTGGAGCGCACAACAATTATCTCTTTTGTGTCTCGTTTTTTTTTTCAAGGTTTCAGACATCCAGTCTAAATGCACATATTCATACGCCGTTTGAACTTTTGACTGGAGAGACCTTAAACAGAGGAAGGAAGCAACTCTATGGGAAGCCGAGAACATTCTCAGTCTTACAAATGTTTTATTTTATGATTTAGTGATTGTCCACGTCAACACAAACATCTACAAGAAAACACGGCGCCAAATTCGGTACCAAACGCATTGGAGAGTAGTTAGAAAGGCCCATACAGGGGACATTTTGGCTTCATTTCTGTTCCGGCCTTTACGGAAATTCAGCTGACTTGTTAAGTCTAACTTACCGATAATTAAATCACTTATTTGCTGTTAAAATGACGATGTCTTTTGTGCGTTCATGTCGTGTAAAAATAAAGGCATCGAGTGTTACGTTAAGAGATGGTATTTTGACAATTCTTGAGAGTTCATGACTGTTGGGTTTTCATTAGAAACTACGACAGTCTGTCTTTGAGTACAGATGGTGGAGAAGGGGCCCTGTGGGTCACACACTCACAGATGCTGTCTATGGGTATAGATGCTGGACAAAAGGGGCTAAGTGGATTACGGGGTTGCTTAGGATGAGGATCTGTGCTTCGAATCTCGTTTGGGGCACGTTTTTCTTCCTCCCGTTTTTTTTTTTTTTAGACCTCAAATGGGGGTGTGAGTGCTAGTCTTTCGAAAAGGTTGATAAATCCACATTTTGTGGACAAGATCCTCCAGGCACATGAAAAACCTGCAGCAATAAGAAAATGTTTATTGTCTGTTTCATCTTCGGTGCCACTCTGGTAATATTACTCCCACGTACCACACACCGGATCCCCTTACACAGTCACACCCTGGGGTTGTTCCTTCGCATTCCATGCACTGGCAGTCCACACAGAGCGGTCAGTATCAAGCCGTCATGAGGCGACCCACCAGAAGAGACACTGCACTGCAAGCATATCTAGGGGCATGCTTCTCGCAAATGAAAGGGGGAAAATTTGACCTCTGTGTGTGTGTGTGTGTGTGTGTGTGTGTGTGTGTGTGTGTGTGCGTGTGTGTGTGTATGTGTGTGTGTGTGTGTGTGTGTGTGTGTGTGTGTGTGTGTGTGTGTGTGTGTGTGTGTGTGTGTGATAAGATAATATAAGATAAGAAACACTGTATTATCTCATCATGAGAAAAATTGGTCCAGGTGCATTAAAAAAAAAAACAGCACTAGAAACCGACAAAACACAAAAACTTAAAAAAAAAAATCAAACATCACAGAACACAATCATTTCATAAACTCATTGCACATCATATTATACATAATATCATTTATATTGCACATTCATACATAATAACACGTCATTTACATTGTATATTATCAAGAAAAATTCACAATAAAAATGTTTATAAATGTACATTAAACAATTAAATTAAACAAATTTGTGTATAAATGAAATCATATGACACATCTACAGCCCCACAATATACACCCATGCACATACACAGTTTGCACAAACATCCCCACACTCAAAGACAGGTATCCATCCATCCCTGCACACCACACACACGCGTGCACGCCCTCGTGCACGCACACATGCGCGTAAAATACACACACACACACACACACACACAGGCATACAAACACAAACACAAACATACACTCACATGTGCGCACGCATGCACACACAAACATGTACATGCGCACTCTCACCTAATACAAATTCAGAATTCATAGGTTAAAAACAAGTTTTGCTTGATAAAGGTCACTGATTCAAAAGATGGACTGACTGGGGAATAAAAGTTTTTTGAGCTCTTGTTTTCACTCTCAAGGTTCTGTAACGGCGTCCTGATGGTAAACAGTTCATAATGCTTAGCCAGAACATGGCTATCATCACTGGCTATCTGTCTGGCTTTGTTCAGCACTCTTCTGTCGTACAACGCTTTCAAACTGGTTTGTCTTGCACCCACAACTTTACTACACACACTCACAACATCATTTCAGCACATTTTTACATCGCAAACTCAAACTCCCATACCAGCACATAAAAGAAATGGTAAGAACAGATTCAACACAGGATCGGTAATAGGTTTGTAGAATCTCAGGAGCAACACCAATATTTCTCAGTCAGTTTTTGCAAGCAGAATATTCTAGATTGACATTTCTTGTGTACAGATTCAACACTTTTTTGTCAAAGTAAGCTTTTTATCTATATCTGTACCTAAATATCGGTATTCATCAACTCTTTCAACAGTTTCTCCATCAATAGTAAGTTTTGGAACTGGTGGTGGATCTTTACGGAAATCGAAAAGCAGTTCTTTTGTTTTTGTAACATTGAGGTCCAGATAATTATCCTTGAACCAAGAACAGAACTTTTCTGCCTCTCTAAAATAAGTGAGTGTGTGTGTGTGTGTGTGTGTGTGTGTGTGTGTGTGTGTGTGTGTGTGTGTGTGTGTGTGTATTCTGTCACCAATTTTCCCAGAATCAGTTTTGCAGAGACATGAATACTGAAAGATGAGAGTCTCATCTGGTAAAAGACTTGCGTATTTCTTTACGAAGAAAATCGTATGTCAAACCCTCTTTCGAATCTTATAACTAAGAAAATCGTATTTCAAACCACTGTCATACATCAAGAGGGCTTACTGTAGCACCATGCAGGCGCTCAAGTCGTCAGGACAGCACAGAATGTCAGGGTATTAGATTCTCTGGACACCACTCCTGTATCTCATCTGGACAGAAAGGTATATCAAACCATTTTACTCTCTTAACACCACGCATGTCTCTCACACCTGGATAGCAATGTACATCAAAGCACTTCACATTCGTACCCGCCATTCATGTCCCCCACTACCGAGGGTAGCAATGGTTTGTAAAACTCTAAACTCTCTCTGTCTCTCTGTCTCTCTCTGTCTCTGTCTCTCTCTCTGTCTCTCTCTCTGTCTCTCTCTCTCTCTCTCTCTCTCTCTCTCTCTCTCTCTCTCTCTCTCTCTCTTTTTCCTCTCTCTCTTCCTCTTCCTTCCTGTCTCCCCACCTTCCTCTCTCTCTCCCTCCCACTTTCTTTTCTCTCCTCCTATATCACACACACACACACACACACACACACACACACACACACACACACACACACACACACACCACACACACACACACACACACACACACACACACACACATATATATATATATATATATATATATATATATATATATATATATATATATATCACACACACACACACACACACACACACACACACACACACACACTGTTACACCTTTTCATCTTAAGGTCAACCACAACCCCCCTTTTCCCCTCTCTTATACCACCACCAACCCCGCTCTCCCTCCCCCCCCACCACCACCCCCCCCCCCCACCCCCCCCCCCCCGCTTTTTTTTTTTTTTTTTACAGCAACTGTTCAACCATCCCTTTCTCCTGTAAATAACGCTCACCTTTTTCTTCTTTGCCTTTTCCTCTTGAGTACTTCTCACTGTTTTTAATGTTACTTCTGTCTCGGTTTTGCTCTCTTCTCTTCTTCATTCCTGACTTTTCTCCCCATGAAGAAGGGCCTAGGGCCCGAAACCTCGGGAAATCCAACCTCACTTTTAGGACCAGCTACCACATTCAGGTCAGTTTGACCCTTTTTGATTCTAAACACTACCCCATGCTTTTGATGTAGTTTGGTAGCATAGCATATAATATTTCTTCACACTTTCAACAGTTCTCATGCACCTTCATTACGGTCACAGACCAATGTATTTTACAATCACGCCAAACAAAGACATTCGTCCATTGACTAAAGTTATGATGCATTCCGTAAACACATGGAGCATTCAGAACAAAGCAATGAATTTAGTTCAGGCACAGCAATCAGTAGAGAGATCCTACAAAATATCAGCATTTACAGACATTACCATTGTGATGTATTATGGTCGAAAACGATGCTGATAATAATACCACCATCAACAGAATTCTTTGCATCGCATTTTTACACTTGAGAAAAGAAAATTATGTTCGTATGGCCACGTAACGAAATGCGGTGGTTTTGCTAAATAGCTGCCGAGGAACGGTCGAGAGAGGGAGTTCGAGCGGAACACAGGAAAAATGACTGACCATATTGCAGAAAAGACTAGGACGAGACTCGCAGAGGCCAGTCTCTTGGCACAAACTGACAGAACGAAATGTACCTGCGACCGATTCTTCATTTTGGTGCGCTAGTCACTCCATGCAGAGTTACGGGAGAAGAAGAAGAAGAAGAAGAAGGTTATTAAACTTTATACATCATGCACTGGAATCGTTCTAGCATGCGTCAATTCACGAAGACAATTGCCCATACATGGTAGAAAATGAGGACACACTTCATCCACCCCTCTCACAATCCCGTTCCGTTCCCTCCCTCCTCCTCCTCCCCCCAGCCTCTCTCTCTCTCTCTCTCTCTCTCTCTCTCTCTCTGAATATAATATTTTTGCCAGGTGACTTCACAGAAAAGTCCATGCCAAACTGACAAGCGCTGCCTGATAAATACAGATGCCCCAGCTTCCTGTTCATTGAAATGCATGCACACAATGATAAATTAAAAAAAAAAACTGAGCTGAGCAGCCACAATTTCGTCTCACAGATGAACTATTAAAGACGTGGTGATCATCTGCATCGACATACGCCTACAGAGAAACGTGGAGGTGGTCATTTGTCATTCATAGCAGGGTGTAGACTGGTTATAATGGTTCACAGGGAGCAACGTTTGAACTTTACAGAATGTTTGAAGAAATGTTGAACGTGATACGTTTTTTGTGTCTGCACTTTACGGAAATACAGTAAATAACAAGATGGTCGTGATGAAATAAACTTATTTACCGTCAGAGTGACAATGCGTTTGCGTGTTTCATGTCAAGCAAAAACTTAAAGCACGTTGTGCTGTGTAGGTGGATCGTAAATCGACGGATCGTGAAAGATTCGGACTTTTCCGTTGTCAAGAGAACCTAGGATGGCCTATCCATAAGTATAGATGGTGGCCATACACTTGCCAATAAAGGGAGAGAATCTGGTTTCCCGAAGTTGTGTGCTAGCTACTACATCTTTTCTGGTCGCTTTCTTCAGCTCTGCTTTGTTTTTCTTTCTTTTCAGTTGTGTGTTCCGCTATTCTGTGGGCCAAATGTAAAGAAGGCAGCTGAAAAAACACAATAGGAAGCAAAAACATTATGAACTTTTCTTGCCTGTGTACAGGTTGCTCTCAACCATGATGCCCTGTACATGAAGGTTAACGACCCACAGTCTAGACTAAGGTGAAGAGTAAAGGCCCACAGTCTAACAGCCACAGGAGCAGTGGGTTGTTAGACGTTCACCGTGCCTTCAGCACGGCAGTATGGAAGACGTAGCCCACCCTTCACCATCCTTCGCCATAAGGTTCCCTGACCTTTACAGATACCTAGATCTCAGGGTTTTCAAGCTGTGACTCTGACCACACGGGGGTTTGAACTCACGACCGTCAGCTTCCTAGGTAGACACTTGAAGCATTTGGACTCTGGACACTTTGTAGGAATGATACAGGTAATGAGATACGGCT
>JADBJO010011390.1:0-2500 GCA_016801955.1 Conus betulinus | reverse complement strand
TATTGTCACAGCTGCTATGTCATGAATATTAGAAAGCAACGGCAAAAATCTTTTCTATCATCAATCCATACACCACTGTACATGGCCACAGGGCCTAAAGGTTTATGCAGAATTATACGCATCTTGCTGTGTGAGCCGCAATATTTTACATAACATCGATTGTAAACTGAGCAGCGGCTGAGACAAATTGCACACCTTATGTGTGCATTTTTTGGCCACCTGGCGGACGTCTGCCATCATCGACTCAACAAACCAGACATCGTGAACTTCAAGTATCTCCAAAACAGCATCAGCCATGTCAAACTCCTGATGTTTTAACAATCACAGACTGACACTCTTCATTCACCATGCAGGAATCATGTCTTACAGCGGGAGACCCACTGCCCTCTTGGCATCAACATAGAAAACATGCCCCTCTCAGACCCAGTCGTTAAAACATGGCAACATCTCCACAGGCAGTTTGTAAGCCTCGTGTAGGACCTCTGCTTCACCTTGTCATAATCCTGAGCAGGCTGGACACGATGTATAAAGAAGGGCTTGTCACACAAGCTGACTGGTTAGTTTGCTTAATACTCCTCAGCCATCCAAAGCTGACTGGTTAGTTGCTTAATACTCCTCAGCCATCCCTCCTGCCCGGCAAAAGGGTCACAACGCCTGATAAATGCATCAGCTGAGTCCATCTCCTTCCGGTAGCTAAGATAGTTCAGGTTTGGTGCAAAGTTTAAGCTGTGACCTTTCGGATGGAAACTAGTATCGATCTGAGCACACACTTTCAGATATTTTTCCCAACATTTCAATTTGTTTAGCAGGATTCTTAGTCTTGGCATCTGCTCTTGTTCTTTAGCTGTCATTTCTCTGCCTCTGTCCTAACATCAGCAGCGTAGTCTCTGTCTCAAACCTTATTTTCAGAGCGCTGAGCTGTTCTTCCTCAAGAATTCTTCTGTTAGCTCTTTCATCTCTCTTGATCTCCTGCTGAATTTTAATAAATCAGTGGATTCTTCTGTTTAGCCAAGTCTGTTCCTAAACCTTATCAGTGTTTCTCTGTCGGAGAAAGCTTCTTTCAGCTATTTCTCCTTTCACGTATGTGTTTTACCGCCCCTAGAGCAATTATGAAACCGAGAAAAGTCTGTAAATAGTTATCTGTTTAAACGTCATGAGTATAAATATGTTACTTAGCACAAGGGCGTCTAAAGCTTAAACCACAGGTTCCTTAAGTTAGCATTAAGAACTTGTTCTTCATTTCTCTGAGCAACCTTTGATATTTGAATCAACCCTGCACTCAGGTCAGTCCTCATCACACAAAGAACTAAAGGGAATACATAGCTGACTAATAATAACTGCCTTTCGTGGACGCGCTGCTACAATCCTTCGTCCTGGATGGAGAAAGTTCAGAGAAGACAACGGTGAAGTCAGGTGCTCCACAAGGCACGGCATTAGGCTCATTGCTCTTCTTGTGCCGTATAAATGACCTCCCTGATACCGTGAACTCAACAGTGCACTGGGAATTTCACTCACAGCAAGATCACATCTCCCCTGCAAGATGACCTCAACAAACTCGAAATGTGGGCCAAAGACTGGGGAATGAGAGTTAAGGCATCAAAGTGCTACATCCTCTCCACAGAGTCCAAGAACCAGTCCTGTTTTTTCTACAGACTGAATGATGAATCCTTAAACGTGTGGAACAAAACTCATATCTTGGTGTTGAACTATCCACAGATTTGAAATGGAACCACTTCTCTTTTTTCTACAGATTGAATGATAAGACCCTCAAGCATGTGGAACTAAACCCATATCCTCGTGTTGAACTATCCACAAATGGTCAAAGCATGTGGCAAAGATTTGCAAAAAGGCGAGCTCCACACTTGTCTCCTACGTCGTAGTCTGGGCAGCTGCATCCCAGAATGTTGTGGCTTGACATACCTCTCCCTGATCCGCGCAGCCATGGATTACGGGGCTATTGTGTGGGACTCGTACTTGCCAAAGGACCAGGAAAAGCTTGAGCACGTCCAAAACAAAAAGCTGCACTGCGGCCCAAAGACATGTTTTTAACACCAACGAAAAGTAGAAAAGAGAAAATCCGTCCAAAAATGTTTCATGGCTTTTGTGACAGACAACACTTCTCACAAGGGCAAAATTCACATCATCACAGCCGTGGATAGAATCCAGAGTCAAGCATGGAGGAGCAGTATCTCTGCCAGCGGCGCCCCTCCTTTCGTGTGCAGGACCGTCATGGACTGGCATGAACTGAACGAGCAAGCAGACTCTGTGGCATAGCGCTCTCTGCAGGCAATCAGGCAGAGTCCTGTGTTGCCATCCTTGGCACTTAATTGCAACAAAAATGTTTGTAACCGTACAGGTCCATCTTAGAATAAGATAGCCCAGGTGGATGCAGCGCCGCAACAGTATCCACTTTGGAGCTGAACTCCGGGGATGCCGTTGAAGTCACTCAGTTTTTCACGAGGGTCGGACGTTTTTAAAAACGAAATGCACAACGCAAAAT
>JADBJO010011389.1:30000-32500 GCA_016801955.1 Conus betulinus | reverse complement strand
CAGTTCAGCTCTGTAAGGTATAAGCAGATCTGTGTTGAAGTCTCGCCTCTTTACACTGTTAATTATCATCAAAGGACGGTGCTCCTGCTTCCACATTCAACAGTGTGTTCTTCTTCTTCGTCTTTTGCGTACGCAGGCTGATACTCTGTGGACACTCCCTATATGGACAGGCAAGTATTAATCCCATCTACCCAACAAAGGGAGGTGGAGTTTTGTGTGTATGACCGTTTTTTTTTATCCCTCCATTAAGGCAGCCATACTCCCATCTTCGGGGAGGTGCATGCTATGTGTAAACTTGTCATCCATACCAACGGCCAAACTGGCCTTCTCTTCCGAAAGTTTGTGATAGGATCTGACGTGGTGCAAGACGTTATGCGTGCGTTCACACACGGAACCTCGGTTATTAGTCTCATTCGAGGGACTTGTACGGGTAATGGAGTCAGAACTAACGTTAACTCCGAGGGAAAAGTCCCCCTGTACCGAAACGGCCCAGCGGAGATTCGAACCCGCAACCCCTTGGATTACGAGACCGGCGCTCTACCAGTTTTGACCTATTCTGGCCCCCAGTATGTATTCTGATTTGGGGTCTTTTCAGAGCGCGATAATTATAAACTGGTCATAGCTTACGATGGAACGATTGGAGGTGCTAAGTAATCTATTCTGTCTAGATAATCGGAGTGAGAGAGAGAGAGAGAGGAGAGATGGGGGTGAGAGAGAGGAGAGAGAGAGAGAGGGGAAGGGAGGGAGGAGCGGCAAAGAGAAAGAGAGAGAGAGGGAGAGGAGGTGTGTGGTGTGTGTGCGCGCTCGCGCGCGCGGTTTCTCTCTCTCTCTCTCTTCTCTCTCACTCTCTCTCCTCTCTCTCCTCCTCTTCAATCTCGATCTGTGTGATGTGTGTGTGTGTGTGTTGTGTGTGTGTGTGTGTGTGTGTGTGTGTGCGCCGCGCGCGCTTGGGCTTTGGAAAGTTGATCATCGAAACAGCGACTGAAATCAGGATGAAAACGGCAATACTCTTGACCTCACAACCAACTCTCCAACTGATACCCCTAACACTATTCCACCACCCCTGTCCCAGTGCTTTAGGCATTCACCATGGGCCACTACAAATCATGACCAGCTCTGCATACAAGGTTTGTCTCGTTTACGCCTTTGGTTTTTCACTAAAGGACTCTGTTTCTGCTTCCGCCTTGAACGCCGTCTGCTCGTCATTATGTCTTTTCAGAACCTTGTCAAACACTTCTGGAGAGAAATTAACAACATGTATAAGAAAGAAAATTTAATCATTGTTTAAAAAAGAAGTACATGGAATTTAACAGAAAATGGTGTTCCTATGGGAAACTGTTGATGTTTCTAACGTAATGACATGAAGGTGGGGGAAAACACAAGATGGCAGTAACTGGTCGACAGCAACAGCTACATGTAAGAAATTGTAGAAAACTATTTTTTCATGATTGTGAGAAATTGTATCTAATGACCGTAACCTGTATGATCAGGCATTGTGGATACACATGTTCCTCGATTGCCTTAGAGAGAAAAAAAAAGTAGGGTATTTGTGATTCATTCCTTACTGTTTTTTTTTCCCCAATTGAACTGGTAGAATGCTTTTTTGTCTAGTATGTCTTTATGTGTGTATGTCATTATTTCTCTAACACCCCCTCCCCCCCCTCCACCCCGCTTCTTGATTTTGCATACTCATTCATTTGCGTTTTTTGTTGATATTTGTTTTGCTGTTATTATTGGAAAAACAATTTTTTTTTACATTCAAAACAAAAAAAGAACCTTGCCTTACTGTTCATAGCTCAGGGCGGAATTATTGAAGTGCAAGGTAATCTATTCTGTCTGTGACAGAGAGAGAGAGAGAGAGAGAGAGAGAGAGAGAGAGAGAGAGAGAGAGAGAGAGGAGAGGAGAGGAGGGAGAGAGAGAGACACACACACGCAGAGACAGAGACAGAGAGACCTAGAGAGAGAAGGCGAGCTGGGGAAGGGGGGGGGGGGGGGGGCAGACAGGCTGGCAGACACAGACACATATCATGCACAGAGAAGACACAGGCGGGCAGAAACAAGACTAACACATGTCCCACTACAGCAATCTGGATGGGGAAGGGAGTCATGGTGGTGGTGATGGGGGGTACTGGAACCCAAAATGATGAGCTGGAGAGGAGACTACGAGGGAAACAACAGAGAGAGGATGGAGATGAAGGGAGGGGGGGGGGGGGGGGGGGGCGTAGGAGGGAAGGAAGAGGGGTGAAATAAACTGGGCGCACTGTCTCCGAAACCAGTCTGGCTGGACGTCAATGTTCAGGGAACACCGCCACTGGCAATACACCCATCAGATCAGGGTCTTTATGCTGTTACCACCACCACCACCACCACCACCACCACCACCACCACCCACCCCCTGTGCCTGCCTTTCCTTTTCACCCCTTTTCTCCTAACCGTACAACCATACCACCCCCTCATTCTTTCTACGATCATCTTTTCTACGCTCAGCTCCTGTCCCTCC
>JADBJO010011389.1:20000-22500 GCA_016801955.1 Conus betulinus | reverse complement strand
CTCACTGTCACCGTAATGGGCGATGTTCGATTTTCTGCAAGGAAGATAATCTGTGTTAGAGCTCAGAGCTCGCGTTTTTTTTTTTTTTTTTTTTTTTTTTAATGTACAGATGCCACGTTTGCAGTGTGTGCCTTATGAGTCAGCTTGACAGTTCCATCAGAAAGAGAGAACGCCAAACCATAGTGTCACGGTGCTCCTGTAATGTAGACAGCCGATATCCTGATCAGCATCAAACCTGATCTTTGACTCTCCCATCTATTTGATCGACCCATAGACTGAGAAAGGGAAAGAAGCATGTTGTCCTCTAAGGGTTTTAAAAAAAAGAAAATCCGGAACGGGTCTGTTTCGTGACGATTCGGATAATTACAATATTCACGGAACAAGTCTTAGCTCGCTTCCCCGCACATCCGTGGCCTGATCCATGACCCACGAGAACCAGACATCTGTTTCGTTTTCTTTTCTCTTGCATTACTAATCTCCGGTATAATCAATTCCAATCCGATTACAATCACACGTACCCAGATGTTGAAGTCTTCACCTGAACTTTAAAAGATGCTTTCACAATACAGCCATACCTGAAGATGTCAGCAAAATATTCTTGGATGAGCGAGCAGGAAATTATTAACTTTTTCAAAGCTGTCTTCATAGTCAACGAAATCACCCCCCAAGATCTAATAACTCATAGCTCAGTTGGTAGAGCGCCTGACTCGCAATCTTGGTGATCCTGGGGTTGCGGGTTCGAACCTCCTCCGGGGCGTTTCGGTACAGGGGGATTTTTCCCTCGGAGTTAACATTGGTTCTGACTCCATTTCCCATACAGTCCTTTCGAATGAGACTATAAACCGAGGTTCCGTGTGTGAACGCACGCATAACATCTTGCACACACGTAAAATCCCCATCACCAACATTCGGAAGAGTGGGCCAGTTTGGCCGTTGGTATGGATGACACGTTACACATAGCATGCACCCTGAGTGAGAAATGGAAAGAATGAAGGAAGTAAGGAAATGAGTGATCGATATTGAACGATACTGACTGGATGACACGGGAAACGACTGAATGAAGCGCCAGCCGGCAGCTCTTCAGTCGGCACTACCCAGGTAGGCAGCCCGTTGTGTAAACGAGTGTTGATTGTAAAGTGCTTAGAGCTTGGCGTCTAGCCGAGAATAGGCGCTATATAAGTATTCATTATCATCATTATCATAAAACAGACTTGGCTCTGTCACCAGCAAAACTGTGGTAACAATCCTTTGATAGTGCGAGGTCGTTTAAAACTTTTTGTTTTCTTCCAGATTAGTACTCAAGGATAAGGAATAAACCGGCATTTCTCAAGTGCACTTATGTCCAAACATGTCTCACGAAACATCTGTACTCTTGTATTCATCTGCAACAAACCTACATGTAATCAAGAGTAACAGAGGGATATGTTCATGGTGTAGAGGATTTCTGTTCAGTCCCTCAGTTTTTTTGTCACAATATTGATGCCCTGTCCTCTCTCTCATCTGGAGCCTTCCATCCTTTAATTACGTTTCTGTTCCGTTCCATCGCTCGCTTCAGTTCCGTTCAAGCCATCTCCGTTCGGTTCGGTTCTTGTGTTAATTAGCTGGCTCGCTAGTTTTATTTAAAAAGGAACCAATTTTTTTGTACACAATGCTGATTCTCACTCTCTCTCTCTCTCTCTCTCTCTCTCTCTCTGTGTGTGTGTGTGTGTGTGTGTGTGTGTGTTGTGTGTGTGTGTGTGTGTGTGTGTGTGTGTGTGTGTGTGTGTGTGTGTGTGTGTGTGTGTGTGTGTGTGTGTGTGTGTGTGTGTTGTGTGTGTGTGGTGTGTATGTGTGTGTGTGAGTGTGTGTGTGTGTGTGTGTGTGTGTGTGTGTGTGTGAGAGTGTGAGAGAGAGAGAGAGAGAGAGAGAGAGAGAGAGAGAGAGAGAGTTGTTGTACATGATTACAAGTGTACTGTATTAAAGGCAAATTCTTATAATATCGCATACCTTTAGGTATCTTTTGTGTTTTGGCACCTTTGCATAACGCCGCTGATGTGACTAAAAAAAATGTTGTCTTTTTAACCTTGTTTTCATTTTTCTTTTTAATTTATAGATTGATACAACGGCGTTTGAATTCGTATAGTCACTCAACTGTTTAAACCCCTTATATTCAGTCCTGAAATGGTCCTATCTCGTCGATGACACAGCTGAAACAGGAGCCCTTACACAGCCCTAAAAGGGTTAATCTTGTGTGGTCTGTGTGGAGAAACAAGCCAAGAAGTCTTTACGATGAATCCTGACAGGGTTTGATGTGATCGTCGGGCTGCGATGCAGCCGAAACAGAGGTCTTTATGCACAGAGTGACTCGTTTGTCCACGTTTCTCCGGGAGGTTCGCTAACATTTATTTAAGATTTGTATAGCACCGCTGGATGAAAACCTACACGCACTGTGTTGAAAGGGTTTTGTGTGAAGGCTGCCCAACAACACAGCTCAAACAGCTTCTCTTTTGTGCGGCTCCGA
>JADBJO010011389.1:15000-17500 GCA_016801955.1 Conus betulinus | reverse complement strand
AATCGACGTTTTTCATTCGAATGGACATAACACGCAGAGTTTCTTTGTAAATCTAGAGAGTGTCTTTGTAATCCTTTCGTCTGTCTGACTCTCTCTCTCTCTCTCTCTCTCTCCACTCTCTCTCTCTCTCTCTCTCATCCTCTCATCTCTCTCTCCCCTCGCTCTTCTCTCTCTCTCTTTTCTCCATACCACATATCTTCTCTCTCTCTCTCCCTTCGTTCTCACACAACACACACAACATCCTCTCTCTCTCGTCTCTCTCTCTCTCTCTCCTCTCTCTCTCTCTCTCTCTCTGTCTGAGAGATCCAACGCTCAACTGATGACGTATTGAGTGGTCAGTCATTGTTGTCCACTTGTGGTTTGTAATCAAGAGAGTTTCTTTGTAATCTTTCTGTCTGTCTGTCCACTTGTCTGTCTGTCTGTCTGTCCTATCTGTCTGTCTGTCTCTCTCTCTCTCTCTATCTCTCTCCTCTCTCTCCCCTCCCCCTCTCTCTCTGTCTCTCTCTATCTATCTGAGAGATCCAACGCTCAATTGATGACCTATTGAGTGGTCATCATTGTTGTCCAGTTGTAGTTTGTAATCAAGAGAGTTTCTTTGTAATCTTTCTGTCTGTCTGTCTGTCTGTCTACTTGTCTGTCTGACGTTCTCCTCTCTCTCTCTCTCTCTCTCTCTCTCTCTCTCTCTCTTCTCTCTCTCTCTCTGAGAGATCCAATGCTCAACTGATGATCTATTGAGTGGTCATTGTTGCTGTCCAGTTGTTGTGGTTTGTCTGGACTCTATGCAGGGTGGGACCGCACGTGGACACGGCAATATTGGGGCCATCGGGCCCTTTCGCTGCAGGGGGATTTTTCCCTTCGGAGTTCACATTGCTTCTGACTCCATTCCCTGTACAGTCCTTCGAATGAGACTGTAAACCGAGGTTCCGTGTGTGAAATGCACGCATAACATCTTGCACACACGTCAAATCCCATCACCAACTTTCGGAAGAGAAGCCAGTTTGGCCGTTGGTATGGATGACACGTTACACACAGCATGCACACTGTGCGAGAAATGGAAAAGAATGAAGAAAGTAAGGAAACTGAGTGAACAATATCGACTGGATGACACGGGAAAAACGATGGTGGCTTGTAAAAGCGCTTAGAGCATGGTCTCTAGCCGAGGATAGGCGCTATATAAGTAGTCATAATAATATAATAATAATATACACAACAACAACAATAATAATAATAATAATAATAATAATAAACAATAATGTTCATGTTGGCGGACGATCATTAAAAGCCTGCTGCATGTTCACAAGTCTTCGTCAGCCACATTCATCTCCACCCCTCCTCTCCCTCTCCCCCCTCACCTGTATCGCCTCCCCTCCCCTCCCCGCCCACCCCCATCCGCACACCCATTAATAATCCCCCCCACCCCCCCCCCCCCCCCCCCCCCCCCCCCCCCCCCCTCTCTTCTCCTTACAAATGAAAGCAATGAAGCATTTCTTTCTTTCTTTCTGCGTACGCAGGCTGATACTCCTGCGGACACTGCCTGTACAGACAGGCAGTGGAGTTTTGTGTGTGACCGTTTTTGTTTTTATCCCGCCATTAAGGCAGCCATACTCCATCTTCGGGGAAGGTGCATGCTATGTGTAACGTGTCATCCATACCAACGGCCAAATGGCCTTCTCTTCCCAAAGTTGGTGATGGGATTTTACGTGTGCGCAAGATGTTGTGCGTGCGTTCACACACACGGAACCTCGGTTTATAGTCTCGTTCGAAGGACTGTATGGGGGAATGGAGTCAGAACCAATGTGAACTCCGAGGGAAAAAATCCCCTGTGCCGAAATTCGAACCCTCAAGCCCAGGATCACGAGTCCGGCGCTCTACCAACTGAGCTATTCCGGCCCCATGACAATGAAGCAACAACACAAGTGCTGGAGTGTTTCCAGTCTTTGATGCATGGGTTGATGACAGAAATGGATCGCTGATGGCACTGCCCCCAGCATTGGACACACGCACACAGGATTTCGCTTTGGCATGCCTTGTCTCTCCCGTCCCTCCACACTCGCACACACGGAACAAAACATGTTCTCACATATGTACATGCATCAACACGCATTCATATTCTATTCTGTGTGTGTGTGTGTGTGTGTGTGTGTGTGTGTGTGGTGTGCGTGTGTGCGTGGCGTGCGTGCGTGCGTGCGTGTGTGTGTGTGTGTGTGTGTGTGTGTGTGTGTGTGTGTGTGTGTGTGTGTGTGTGTGTGTGTGACAGAGAAAGAGAGAGAGAGAGAGAGTGGGAGACAGACAGACAGACAGACAGACAGACAGACAGACAGACAAACAATCTGATAGACTGATCGACTGACCGGCCCACCGACATCAATGTCTGGCACTGAGTTTGCTCACTTTCTGGCCCTAGGTAGGATTCCACATCGCTGGAGGAAGACACGAACAAGCCAGGTGAAGGGACAAACAAAAGTCACCCGTTAGTGATTTGCTGAACTGGGTAAATACT
>JADBJO010011389.1:0-10000 GCA_016801955.1 Conus betulinus | reverse complement strand
AGGCTTCCAGCCGCCCATGCAGGTAACGCGTGGAAACCAGGCGTATGTTTAAAACGATCCCTTAACACCTTGTCTTCTTCCAGTAGGAAGGCACGCAGTTCTCTTCTTGTCTCTCTCTCTCGCTCTCTCTCTCCTCTCTCTCTCTCTCCTCTCTCTCTCCTCTCTCTATCTCTCCTCTCTCTCTCTTTCTTCTTCTTCTTCTGTTTTCCCTTTTTTTTTTCTTTCCTCCTCTTTCATTTGGTGTTCTTTCTTCGTAGTCTGCATCTTCTTATTCCTTCATTTTCTACTCCTTGGGGTTCTTCTTTCGCTTTGTTTTGTTCTTTGTTCCTTTTTTTTTTGAATTCACTCTGTTACTTCTTCTTCTTTTTCCTTTTCTTGTTCTTGTTTGCTGTTGTTGTTGTTGTTGTTGTTGTTGTTGTTGTTGCTGCTGCTGTTCTTGTTCTTGTTCTTGTTCTTGTTCCTTCTTCTTCTGTCTTCTCTGCTTCTTCTCTTCTTCTTCTTCTTCTTCTTCTTTTCTTCTTCTTCTTCTTTTTTTCTTCTCATTCTTCCTTTTCGCTTCTTCTTCTCTTCTTCTTCTTCCTTCTTCTTCGTTCTGATTCGTCTTGCTTTTCTTCTTCTTCATCATGATCAGATCAGGACTCAGGATCAGGATCATGATCTCTCTTCTTCGTCGTCGTCAGTCTTCTTCTTTTTCTCATTTAGACCTTGTCTTCTTGTGAGTACATTCATTGCGTGTGAGAATGGAGAGGGATGTTCCCTTTGGATCTGAAAGGTCCATAGTAGCACTCGGTGTGCTGAGTGCGCACAGGCGGGAGGTGTGCTTTCAAATAACGGGGGCGAAGACGAGTGCCTCTACCCGTTCTACAAGTCTGCACTCCACAGTATAACGTATTTCACAGTGGCCTCGGTTTACGAAGGCTGTCACAACACAGTCTACGTACTTCAACAGACAGATACACATGCGTGCGTGCAAGCAAAAACGCACACACACAACACACCACACACACACAACACACACACACACACACACACACCACACACACCACCACACCACGCACACATACACGCACGCAAATACGCACGTACACACAACAACACAAACACACACACACACACAACACACACCAAACACCACACACACACACACACACACGCACGCCACGCACGCGTACAGCACGCACGCGCAGCGCGCGGTGCGACAAAAACATATACACGCAACAGCACATACACACACAACGCGCACACACAAACACGCTATCCCGACATCATTATGGCGTATTCTTATTATCTCACTCACTCACACACACACACACACACAACCACCACACACACCACACACACACACACACACACCACACACCCACACATCTTGCTCCTTCGTTCTCACACCACACACACATCTCCTCTCTTTCTTCTTCTCTCACCACTTCTTCGTCTTCTTATGCTTCTTCTCCTTCTCTCTTCCGCTACTCTCTCTCGTCTCTCTCTCTCTCTAATCTTCTCTCTCTCTCTTCTCTCTCTCCATCCCTCTCTCTCTCTCTCTTTTCTCTTCTCTCTCTCTCTCACAAAGAGACAAACCGACAGACGGACGGAAAAATGGATGCGGAAACCATCAGAGGTGCGATCAAAAATCTGCTGTCCATAATTTCTAAATATCTTTCACACCGCAGACTACCCTCCGAATCTCCCTCACCCCTGACGTATGACGTCATTTGGGTACCAAACCCCTGCCCTTGCATATAACATGAGCAAACGAGGTGTTGAACGATCCCTAATACTTTTTCTTCCCCATCGAGAAAACAAAAAACAAAACAAACAAAAACTATATTCTTCTTCTTCTTTCCTGGTCCTTCTTGTCTCTCTTTCTTCTCTCTGCTTGCCCTCTATATTTTTTTTTCCTCTTCTTGTTTCTTTTCCCTCTATTTCTTCGTTCTTCTCTTCGTTTCTTCTCTTCTTCTTCTTCTTTGTGCACTTCATTCTTTTTTCATTTCCTTCTTTCTTCTTCTTTCTTCTCTTTTTTCCCTTTTTCTTGGTATTTTCTTCCCTTGGTTCCCCCCTTTTTCTCTATCCCTCCCTTCCCTTCTCTTTGTCTCGTCCTTTTTATGCCCTTCCCCCCCCCCTTTTTTTATTTCTTTCCATTTCTGTTTTGGTCCCCCTCTCCCTTCGTCTTCTTCTTATTCTTATTCTTGCGCTTTTGCTTCTCTTCTTTCTTTTCTTTTCTTCTTCTTCGTCTTTTCTTCTCCTGCTTCATTCCATTTATTCTTATTTCATTTTCCTTCTTCTTTTCTTTCTTTCCTCCTCTTCGAAATTTTCTTTTTCCCTTATTCTTGGTTTTTCTTCTTCTTCGCCCATCCGTTCTCCTTACTTTTCTCTGTCTTGTCGCCTTCTCCTTCTTTTTTCTTTCTTCTTTTTACATTCTCTCTCATTCTTTTCCATTCCTTCTTCTTCCGTTCGTCTTCTTCTCTCCTCTACCGTTCTCTTTCTCTCTCCTTCTTCTTTCCTCCTTTCGTCGTCTTCCTCTCTCTTTCTTCCTCTTCTCGTCCTTCTCTCCTCTTCTTTCCTTCGCCTCCTCTTCTCTCTTCTCAATCCGTCCATTCTCCTCCTTCTTTTCTCCCTCCCTTCCTTGCCTTCTCCTTCTTCTTCCTTTTTACTTGCTTTCTTCTTTTCTCTTGTGCTTTTCTCTTTCTCCTCTTTTCTCCCTCTATCTTCTTCCTCCTTCTCTTCTTGTCTTCTTTCTTTTTCTTCTTTCTCTGTCTTGTCTTCCGCTTCTTCTCTCTTTTTCTTCTTCTTCTTTTCTCCCTTCTTTCGTCTTTCTTCTTTCTTTCTTCGTTCTTGTCATTCCTTCTTTTTTCATTCTCTTCTTCTTCTTCTCATTTTCCTTTCTTTGGTTTTTCCTTCCTTCTTTTCTTCTTTTTTCTTTTCCTTTTTTCTTTCTTCTTATTTCTTCTTCTTTCTTCTTCCTTCTTCTCCCTTCTCTTCTTCAATTTATTCTTTTTCATTTCATTCTTTCTTCTTTTGGTCAATTTTCTTATTTCTTGACTTTTCTTTCTTCGTCTCCCTTACCTTCGTCCTTCTTCCTCTTCTTTTCTTCGCTTCTTCTTCTTCTTCTTCTTCCCCTTCTTCGTTCTTTTTTTCCTCTTTTTTTATACTCTTTTATCTTCTTTTTTTCTCTTCACTTAATCTGCTTCATCTTCTGCTAGTTCTTTTGTTGTTGTTACTTCCGTTTTTTCTTCTGGACTTCTTCTACGACGGCGCAGTGGCTGTTTGCCTCCATTTGAAGGCTTCAGGCGCAATGCATCACTCTGGTCCGAGCCCATGCCACACCAGAATGTCTTCGATATAACGCGGGGGGAAAATGTTGCCCCTCATACTTAGAGTGTGTACAACATCGTATGCGTGTGCCGTCACGGTTGCACACAGACACGCAGATACACACGACACACCACCACCACACACACACACACACACACACCACACAAGTGTGTCACACACCACACGACACACACCAACAACACACACACAGACGCGCCGCGACGCACACACACACACACACACACACACAACACGCACACCCACAACACACCACCACTACACACACACACGCACACACACACACACACACACACAACACACACACACAACTATCTCACTCTCTCTCCCTCTCTCATCCACCCTCATCTCCCACTCTCTCATCCGTCTTGCACTCACACGGCATAGCACCATCTCCTCCTCTGCTCTCTCAACAATCTCCGTCCATCGAGAGACATGGGAGAGAGGAGAGAGAGAGAGAGAGAGATAGAGAGAGAGAGAGAGAGTCGAGAGAAGAGGAGAGAGAGGAGAGAGAGAGAGAGAGAGGGTGTGGGGGGGGGGTGGGGGGGGGGGGGGGGGGGGGGGGGAAGGGAAGGGAGGGAGAAAAATGAGTTGTCACTGGATACTTTTAATGTCAATGATTAGAGATTCCTATGCCATGAGCACAGCATCATTTTTCTTCACTCAGCAGAAAAAGGAATATGAGACTTACGCTGACGAACAAAGCCACATAAAAGCGAAAAACAAAAATCACACACACCCACACACACAACAAACACACACACGCACACACACCACACACACCACACACACACATACACACACGCGCGTGCGCGCGCGTGCCTGGCATCGTCTGATGTACTAAACCCATCGCATATGTTCACGTTCTGATGCTGTTGCTCTGAAATGTATTTTGTCAGAGTTGTACTAATTTGTTTGTCATTTTTGTTTTCATTTGAGACGAGAGAGAGAGAGAGAGAGAGAGAGCGAGGAGAGAGAGAGAAGAGCGAGAGAGAGAGAGGATGAGAGAGAGAGAGAGGAGAGAGAGAGAGAGATGTCCAATCGAACGAGAGCATCAGTGGTAACAATCAAAAAGTCTGCTGATTTCTGATTTTTTTTTTTTTTGTTTGTTTGTTTGTTTTTTTTTGTAATATCCTCACAGCCCTCAACGCCCTCCCAGTTTTCTTCACCTGTGATGTGTGACGTCATGTGCTGATGCCGACCGCCCATGCGTGATTCAGTGCAAACCAGGCGTAAAGTGATCTAAACACTTTCCAGTCTACACATACACAGAATTTTTTTTTCTGTTTCCGCTTTTTCCTGCGTTTTCTGCTCTCCTCGCTTTTTCTTTGTTTTTTTTTTTTGTCTTGTTTTCGCTTTTCTTCGTTTTCTGCAGACTCAAAAACATTTCTCGCTCCCCTTTGAAAGGACCACGTGTCCATCATTCTGGGTTTTGAGATACATGCAGACAAACAGATATTATATAAATACCACACAGACACACTCACACACACACACACGTATACCCACTCACCACAACAACTAACAACACATCATGTACAACACTCACTCACGTCCACCCACACCACACACACACACACACACACACACACGCACACACAACACACACACACACACACCACACACACATTTTTCCTGTGGTTTCATCTAAAGAGACCACACGACCACAATTCCCTGAAAATGTACTCTCTTCCTCAGCCCGTCTTTCTCCTCCCCTCCCTTCCCCTTCTTCTCCTCCATCCACACATCCCCGTTTTAAACTTACTCTATCTACCCTCAACCGCATCCCCGTAAGTTATTTTAATAAAGATCTTGTCTCGTTCACAGTCGAATACGATGGAACTGCAAACTGCAATAGATTAGCACGCTGAAACTACAGTTCAAGCATCATTAGCGCATGCGCCAACAGAGAGAGAGAGAGAGAGATGACGGAGAGAGAGACGAGAGAGATGAGAGAAGAGAGAGAGAGAGAGGATAGGAGAGACGAGGAGGAGAGAGAGAGAGAGGAGAGTACATGAGAGAGAGAGCGGAGAGATGAGAGAGAGAGCGACGAGAGAGAGAGAGAGGAGAGAGAGAGAGAGAGACAGAGAGAGGGAGGAGAGAGACAGAAGAAGGAGAGAGAGAGAGAGGAGAGAGAGAGAATGAAGGACGGGAAGCAACGGAAAGTGGTTCTGGCGCGATTTGACACCATCCCCCTCTTTCCAACTAACAATGAGACATGACGGCGCGCGGGGAACCCCATCCCGACATCTGAACTAGGATGTGAAACTGCTCAGTAAAACCAACGCTAGAACCCACTGACATAATCATGATCCTCCAACGTACATACGATTCAGAAGCCAAACGAAGAAAAAAAAAAAAATTAATCCAAACTTTTAACCCCTTTTTTCAGCGATAGAAAAACTGGTTGAAGAATGTAAGACAAAGATCCTAAATTCACGGCCCGTTTAAAACCACATCTCTTCACACATCTTCCAAACAACCATACAAAAGACCCCCATGAAAAAAAAAATTAAAAAAAAAAAAAAAAGATACGCCCGAAGATGCCAGTTCGGACCCAGAGAAGTGATGTCCTCAACCGTCACAGTAACAAGCCGGGAGGATTTGCTGTGTTTTTTTTTTTAAGTCAAAAACTAGTGGTCCCAGAGTTACAGTTTTACGTGACAACCAACCCACTATATCAGGCCAGACAGGGGTCAGAGATCAGGTCTGTGAATATAAAACACCCTCTATAACAATCAGACCAACAGGGCAAAATCAACAATATGTTAGAGAAGACATGATCTCCACAACCGGACCAACAGGGCCAAATCTACATTATGTTTTCTAAAGAAAAGAGACACCCTCTCTACAATCAGAACCCAACAGGGGCCAAATCAAATCTACATTATGTGAAAGAAGACACCCTCTCTACAATCAGACCAACAGGGCCAAATCTACATTATGTTAAAAGAAGACATTATTCTCTACAATCAGGCCAACTGGACCAAAAACTACATCATGTGAAAGAAGGACATTCTCTCCACAATCAGACCTGCAGGGGCCAAATCTATATTATGTGAAAGACACACACACACACACACACACACACACACACACAAACACACACAACCACACAATTCTGCGTTCACGAATCATAAACACACCACACACACACCCACGCACCGCACGCACGGCACCCAGCACACTCGCCGCGCGTACACCACACACACACCACACACACACACCAACCACACACACCAACACACACCACACACACACACACACACACACACACCACACGCACCGCACACACGCACGCACGCACGGACGCATGCACGACCGCACACACGCACAGCACGCACACCCACTCACACACGTACACACACTGGAACGTAATGTTGCATACATAAACACACTATATGACCGGTAAACAGCTCATTTGTACACGAGCAAGTGTGCAAGTGACATGTAGTAATTTAGTAATAATTCAGGTGGTATCCTGCAAACGGCGTTTGAAAGGATACGTTTTAAGTGCAGACCTGAAAGTCGGGAAGGAGGGGGGGCATTGACGTAGATGGAAAGGTAGTGAATTCCAGAGTACTGCCTCAGAAAATGAGAAATTGTTCTAGAAACCGAATAGGATGCGACAGTGTTCCACTCTGGAGAGGATGCAACGTGACAGGACACAGCAGAACCTGTTGTGTCGCAGCCTGACCCATACCAGTCCAGGGGGCACCTGCAGTGTCAGTCACGCGGAAAGCACTTCATCAGACACGACACTTGCTGCTAGAGCGGTTATCAAGAGGTGACGGGTGCGTCATCCAACATGTGGAGGACACCTACTTACTGAACCCCGCTACTGAAAGTCGATGACTGTTCAACCAGCGTACCTCCGGAGTCGCCATTAAGTCCCGTCCGACGATAAGCCCCTTTCAAGTCAGTGACGATCATACTTTCCATGATATCTGACTTCACAACTTTCAAGAGGAGCGATGCGACTTACGACTATACTTGTTTCCGCTTATTGTTGGACCCTCAGTTGGTTTTTCGAGCCCTTAGTTTCAGTACGAATGAAGTTTCAGTGTGCGCTGCAGAAGGAAGGAAACATCACCATCATCGATACCATCGTGTGTGTGTGTGTGTGTGTGTGTGTTGTGTGTGTGTGTGTGTGTGTGTGTGTGTGTGTGTGTGTGTTATCGCAATCTATTCAACTAAGCTATCTATATTTCAATACAGCATAATCAACACCTATAACAAAAAAGTAGCCACTAAATTTAAGTTTCTTCTTTTGGAATCCATCTTTTGCAATTCAAATCGATCTGTTCCCCTTATCAACGGGCAGTGCGAGATATCTTGATCGAAGTTGGAGTGATTCAAAGGAAATCAGCAGTACAATTTTTTCAAAACTGAAAATGTCGGAATGAATTGGGGAAGAGAAAAACAGTTCTCACTTTATAAATCTGCTACAAGGCTTTTTCTTCAAGGGCAAAGTCACATCATCCAATATCGAAGCTGGAAAGACATATTTTTTTCGCCGAAATTATGGGTTTGTCTGTGACACAGACATGGCTGTGATGACTTTCATTTCGGATTGGAACGCCCTTAACTCAATGCTTCGAAATGTTTTATTTTAAAACCTAACCTATGTTTTTTTTTTTTTTTTTTTAACTGCAACCTGTTTGAAAGTGGGTCGGGGACGGGTTCATAAACGTGGGATAAACAGTGTGTGATGATCGTTGCTGTTGTGATAATTTGTTTCTTTTTCATGTGATTAACAAATCTTTGCGACGCGTATTTACACATACTGTGAATATATCAGTCATGAAACGATCGGTTGGGTGAGGAACAAATTTAAAAAATATATTGTTGGTTTCAAAAACACATTGTGACTGAGGGGCGTTGAAAATTTATGAAACAAAATTTTAGAAAGAAGAGAGGTGGGTTAGTTACTGCCAAGAACATTGACAAAACAAACACAGGACAAGACACAATGCATTTTCGTCCTCTTGGGTCTTCTTCAGGCGAAAACAAAATAACATTTTAGGACAATGAAAACTTCATCTTTAACATCGGATTTACACATAGGGCACTTTCATATTTTAAGTACGTTTTTTTTAAAACACTTTGACCTATAAATTGCTCTTACAGACACCCTAGTCTAAACTTTACTTTGAAGCACATTTCCCCAATAAGTTTCGTTTTTAACCCGTTTTTAAAATAGCCCCAATACCGAATAGTTCATTTCAAAATGTCTTCACAGAAAATTTGTCACCACACTGGAAATGATTTGTTTCCAATCTTGCCATTTACAGTCTATCATGCACTGCTCAAGATATGCTGAAAAAAAAAAAAAAAAAAAACCATCTAGATAGATCAAAAACCCGTGGTTAAGCCTTTTTTTTTTTTAGGCCATTACAAAACGGAAAACCCAAAAGGTCCATAAACACCTGTGAGTACTAATGGCCCACGGGCCTCTGCCTCTTGCAAGCTACATCATACGGATTTTTTGCACGCTTGGATAGAAGTCTGTTACCATGCTTCTGATCACTTGTAACCAGTATTAAAATTGCACTTTAAAAGCCATACGTTGATGGTAGAGTGGGGGACATTCCAAGTTCGACCAAGTGGCAAGTCGTTGGGGATTCGTCTGTCAACACTGTGTACAAGCAAAGCTAAAGCTTTAACGTGTAGAAAAATAAATACCAAGTTATTTATAAGCATTTACATCGGGCATTTCGACAACCGCTATATATCCACCTTTCTCTGGTGGCAAGACAACTACCCTTTCTAAAAACAATTATGTTTACTTTTAGTCATCCATGTTGTGTTTTAGATTGATGTGATGCAGAAGAAGCTCTTTATTAACTGTTCAGCTGTGTTTGTAAACCAATTATAGTTCCAGACATTAATGCAACATCGTCTGCTAAAAGGAAAAAAATAATAAAAAGAATCATGTATTAAAAGTTGGCACCATGTCATCCAGGAACTGAGCAACTTCTAATGTCAATTCATTAATAAATAACGAAAACAATGTAGGTCTGCACACTCATCCACCTTGCCTTAACACCAGACATGTAGTTAATGAAATCAGTTGCAGAACCCAACACGTTTTTTTCCACTCTAGCTTTGACGTAGTCATACATGCTCACGACAACCAACATCGATATAACGTCTCTTAATTTCATTTTTAAACAGAATATGCCATAACACCACTTCTATTAATAGAATAATCGAAGGCTTCTTCAAAATCAATGAAAGCAACATAATAATGTTTGCGATTTAAACAAACATCGTTTCTTTTTTCTGCATCAAGAATGCCAGCGAGGGTAAAACAGACGAACCCGATAATTGTTAGAATGGTCCTCTGCACCTTCTCGGTGATAAGATCAACTGTAATAGTTGACTACAAACGTTACACTAGAAACTCCTCTGTAAATTACTTGGATGTATCAAACATCAACTTTCTATATATAAAGGGAGAACAATAGACTCATCCACAATTCGAAAAAACGACAACACCGCTGTGGGTCAAAACAAGGCATTAAAAACCTTGGTGACAAACTTAACAACAATCAGATTATAATTGCCTTTATTATATTAGTTGTATTTTTTATATTACACCAAAACATGACTGACCTCACCTAGCTTATATGATTTCTTTTCCCGTGTATTTTTTACAGCCAGCAGA
>JADBJO010011388.1:55000-65130 GCA_016801955.1 Conus betulinus | reverse complement strand
TTGGCCCGGAACGCCGGATAGACCCGTTCCATAAAACGTTGGTGTGTGTGTGTTTTGGGGTTGTTGGTGAGAGAATGTATGTCCTATCCTATTTTTCGCCCCCTCACACTTTCTCCGCTGTTAGAGACAGTGTGGGAATTGCCTCCATAATTTGTTGGTTCTTTCTATACATTTTCCTCCTCTATCTTTTTTTCGTTATTTGATTTCTTGTTCTTCTCTTACCTAATCAAATTAAGGATGCCAAATGAGTAATAAATCGAATAAACCTGGCTGAATGAGGCTCCACGTATTTTCTTGTGTTTGTCTATTGATGGTCTGTTAAAATCTTCAGAGAAGCCATATCATCAGAAGCAGCATGCTGTCAAGTTATAAATCAACTCGTTATCAAATCCAAATAGTACAATTCACGCTGAAAGTATGCAAACACACAACACCAATGTTGCTTATGTTATTTTGGTACGTTCATATGGCATGGTATTAAACATTACTCCAATACATACTCTCCCCTTATCGAATGGGTGACCCCGAAGTATGTTCAAGTTATTGTAGAATCCAAATGTTCGACGGCTGCTCTGCAGGTAATTTTATAATATTCACACACCTAGATAACTAATGTTCAGTGCCAAAACTAGTGGTCAGGCTTCATGAAAGTTCCACGTCCTCACTGTTCAAGTTGCATATTGGTGTGTTGATGAACTCAAACTAACTTTGAAGTCCACATAAATTACCTCCTCTGAGAGCTACGTTGCCTTTTTAGGCTTCCCCTGAGAGTTGACAATTTTTTTTCAGTTTGGCAGGTCATACATGAAGGTCATGATGCTGACCTTTACCTCGACCTCAAAAGGCACATCTACAGTACCTAGCCTTACCATGTACGCCAAGTTTCACCTGCCTATCTTTTTCCTTCATGGTGATATGCTCTTCACAAACCCACACGCATACAGTATACACAACCAGCCACTTAACACAACAAAAACACTATGCCTCCACCCCGTAAACTCCACACTGTTAACCACATATTTTTCTACGCGTAAGTTGACATGCCGGGGAAAATGAATCACGACAACACGTGATTTGTGCGTTGACTCATCCATCGGTCGGAAAGCTCGACTTCACCGAAAATGATGCAAACTTATTCATTATCCCTGATACTCGACTGTTCAAAAAAAAAAAGTAAAATGGATTTGTCGGTCAGATGACTTTATATATAGTCGACTTGCACGGTAAGTCCATCTCCAGATTAATTGACCCCGGCTTGGTTTTTATTTATAAGCCTACTTTATCTCTGTAAAAAAAGAATCGGATAATCGCTCTTGAATAAATCAACACTATGGATAAACGCTCTATAAAACGTAAACTGTTTCTTCCAGTAGCACACATCATCACACGAACACACACACACCATATTATTTATTATTATTTATTTTGTTTTTTTTTTACTGCAGAATACTGAAAACGTGTTATTTTTTTTCCAAAAAAGACTTCGAAGGAGGTGTTTGCGAAACCCCTTTTAATGCGTGACGTTGTTTTAAAGTTGTTTCAATGTTCCATTTTTACTTTTCCTTGAACGGTGGTTTTTTTTTTTTTTCTTTCTTTTCATGTTTAAATGTATTTCACGTCATCTTTGTTACTGACGTGGGCCTGTATTCACATCGGGTTAGCATGGGGCCCAATAGTATTTAACAGGATTTTTGGAAGAGCTTCTACGCTGGCATGGTGCCAATTCTCATGCTATCTCAATGTGAATGCAGACTCTGATTCTTTTTATATTGCGTTTTTTCTATCTTTTTTTCTACACTAAGAAAACGTGTGCAAGAGGTGTCTGCCAGAAGTGAATATCACAAAAAGGAATTGGTACAATAAACCCTCACACCAAATTAGAAGAGAATTGGCCCCAATACCCTGGAGTTACAGGGGCTGCGATTCTTTCTTACCACCCCGCCACAGGAGTAAAACGCTCCAACTTCAAAAGTTTGTTCCCTATCTTATCAGCTCAAATAATTATTCCCCTCTTCAATCATTGACGTCTTCCCTATAAGGTCTGTCCCATCAAAATATAGCAACACACCCCGGGCCCTAGTCTGTCGCCTGGGCGACAGATTGGTCCTGGTGTTGAAGACCAATCTGTCGCCGGGCGACAAAATTGGCCAGGGGCGACGATCGGTCGTTAACATAGGCATATGCACCCACGGACGAACAGAAAGAAAACGTCATCTTCACCCTTACCTCTTCCACTACCTCCCGTACCCCCCCCTCCCCATCCCACCCTCCTCCCACCCTTCCACCCCCACCCCATCCACCCCCTTCCATCAAGTGTTCTTCCTTCCACCCGCCCCCCTGTGCTTGACAGCCCTGGTTATTCTGCAAATGGATGAGGGAGAGGGGGGGGGGGGGGGGTATGATGAATCACACAGCGCCAGGACCAAGGAACAGCAAGCAGTCGGCAGAGACCCCGTGGATTGGAGGGTCTGCCTCCAGGCCTCCCTCCTGGCACGTTCTCCGTCTGAAGCAACAAAGCCCGGGGATCTGGGAGGCGGATCCCTTACGCGCATTCCCGATCCCCTGCACGTGCCAGTGGACAATCCCTCCAAGGGATGGGGGATGGTGGATAAAGAGGTGGGGGGTGAGGGTGGGGGTGGGGGTGGGGGTTGGATGAGGCAGAATTTGGTTTTTTAAAGCTCACGTTCGGGAAAAAAAAAAAAAAAAAAAGAAAACTGGAGGGGTCGTTGTTGAATATAGGGATGGAGGCTGCGTTCGATTCTTCGGCCTCTCCATCTCTCTGAGGACCCATAGCTCAGGCACACTCACGGGCGTGTGTGGAAGGCATTTCAGCGAGCAAGCTGGTCCGCCTAAACTCCACAATATCCTGTCAATACCCAGCGATATTCCTGCACCGCCTATCGTGAGAGAAAAAAAAAAAAAGATGTTACGCAAATTGAAAACAGCCAGGCTTCCACATATGAGCGTCTGCACAAACAATGTAGTATGAAAATAGCCAGATAAACTAAGCAGTCAGGAAACGTCGGCCTACATGGAACACATAAACAAAAACAATCAGAAAAAAACAAACATAACAAAACAAACAAAAACAAACAAAACTCGGGTAAAACATCCCACAGTGGAGGCAAAAACGCGTGAGAAAATAACTAGCATATGATGATATTACGCGCAAAGGAATGATGAAACGGTTCAATAATAGAAACAGAAAATCAAATAATTACGGATACGAAATAGACAGCGAATAAAAATAAAAGGGAAAAAAAAATGATCCGTGTGTTTGTAAGCCAAGGTCAGTTAACTCTGAGCCAGAGCACCACACATCTTAACCACAGTGTGTACAAGATCGAAGCAAAGCGGAGTGGCCTCTAGACTGCAAAGGAAGAAAAAAAACTAATGACAACGAACGAACTGAAAGAGGCAAAACAATGTTATGTAGCTGCAGTACTTATTCGACTGTCTGATTTTTCAGAGAGAGAGAGAGAGCGAGAGAGAGAGGAAGAGGGGGCAGGGGCAGAGAGAGAGAGAGAGAGAGAGAGATGAGGAGGAGGCAGAGAGAGAGAGAGAGGAGAGATAGAGAGAGAGAGCCGATAGATGAGAGAGGTTGATGGGAGAATAAAACAAAGACGGACAAAAAGGCAGAGAGAGAGAGATAGATAGCTAGAGAGAGAGAGTAGAGAGAGAGGAGAGAGGCGGGAAAAAAGGAAGGCTGAAGATACTTTGCAAAGATGTAAAGCAGACAATAGATATGAGAGAGAGAGAGAGAGGAGAGAGATGGAGAGCGGACAGAAGACATAGACCTAGGACGATAGACAGACATACAGACAGACAGACGTACAGCAAGACAAAGACATAGAGATAGAAGACAGAGACAACAGACAGAGACAGACACAGACACAGACAGACAGACAGACAGACAGACAGGACAGACAGACAAACCCGAGAGATAGAGACAGAGAACGACCAGACCCGAGACATACGAGACAGACAGGACAGACCCAGAGAGACAGACAGATAGACAGACAGACAGACAAAACCAGAGAGAGAGAGAGAAGAGATGAGAGAGAGAGATGCGGAGACACAGAAGCAGCAGCAGCACAGCAGCAGAAGAAGACTGACAAGAGCAAGTGCTACAGACACACGCGAGAGGGACAGTCAGCTGCTGGCCACCCGTCCACCACTGACCGCACAGAGAACACGCCCTGGGACAATGCCTGGCATAGTCTTTGTCTTTGGAGCACTGACTTCGCTCCACGACCGCTTTGCAGTGAAGACCGTCCTCGTCCACACACACCGAAGGGTCTGGAAACAGCAGAACTGTTATTTGCAGTAAAAGAAAAGACAGAACCAGAACCAGTTAACATGTGCGGCAGCAGCAATGGTGGTGGCATGAAAGTGGACTCAACTTGATGACATTACGAATACATGGGCAAAATGTGAAAACCCTGCAAATGCCCCTCCCCCCCCCCCCCCCCCCCCCCCCCCCCAAATACATGAGGGAAGTGGTTTCTTCTTATCCACCACCCAAACAGCCGTTCAGATGAAGTCAAACTGAGAAGAGAAAAGCCTGTGGACATGTGGTGTCCTTCCCACTGCCCAAAATGACCTGTCTGATAGGACAGAGAACGGAATAGCATGTGGAAAAGTAGTCTCTTACTGTCATTTGAATTAGTCATTCACATGTGGTACAAAATGGCAAAAAATGGCAATGTGTGAGAGTTGCTCTCTCTCTCTCTCTCTCTCTCTCTCTCTCTCTCTCTCTCTCTCTCTTGTCGTTTCCCCAAACAGCCATTCAGATGGGGCAGAAGAACAAGGCAACATGCTGGAGACTAGCCCCCCCCCCTCCCCCCCCGCCTCAAACAACTATTCCGATGGGGCAGAGGAAGACAGCAATAGTCAGAGAGTAACCCCCACCACCGCACCCCACCCCTTTGTGTCCCCCAAACAGCCATTGAAATGTGGCAGAGCAGGAAGGCAATACGCTGGAAAGTATCCCTCTTCAATGAAACTGAGCAACCACTCGGATGAGGCACACAAGAAAAGCAGTATGTGGGAAAAAAGGGTTTCCTCCTCATTGGCCCAAATCATTGAAGAAGCAGAATGAGAGAGTAACGTGTGAGAAAGTGGCTTCCTCCACCACCCCACACCCCACTCCACCCCTTCCATCACCTGGGGAAAACAAGCCATCCAAGCGGGGGCACAGGAAAATGCATATTGTAGCAAAATGACCCTTGAGATCTTTGCCCACTTTCCACCTATTGCCACGAAGTTTCAAATGCGATAAAGCATGCCTCGGTGTTAAAAGTATTCTTCCGGTCTGACTAATAAGAAGGACGCCACTAAACTAGATTGACGTGGATAAAGCATTTTCTTTTCTGTTCTCAATCTTGAGGTCCTGTATTCACTTTCTGCCTCAGACAGACAGCTTTGAGGATATTTTTGTTTTATATAGAGTCAGCTTCCGTTCACATTCCGAGCCCTTCAAAAAAATGGAGGATGGGGTTTAAAATGGAAATGTATACACATGCATTTTAAGATATACCACACACGCACGTTACACCTCATTCTATCCATTAGACAAGAGTGGGTTATTGAGTTTCTGGTGGAACACACCACACACACACACACACACACACACACACACACACACACCACACACACACACGCACAAACACGCACACGCACTCACACACACACACACACACACACACACACACCACACACACACACACACACACACCACAGGATAGACAGGAGAATGAATACAATATGCACATAGAAGAGTGAGATGAGGACATAACCGAAGAGAAGAGATAAACTAGCCATACGAAAATTGAAATCAGGTAAGACAGCAGCCTAGATGAGCTACCAGCTGAAATATTTAAAACACTCATAGATAAATTACTCCCCTGCTAACAAAGATGTTTAACAAATTATACGAAGAGAGAGAGAGAGAGAGAGAGGAGAGAGCGAGAGAGAGAGAGAGAGAGAGAGAGAGAAGAGAGAGAGAGAGAGAGATTTTCAGTGTCCATAATTCCTTTGACGGGTTTTACGGCACATACATCAGTCTGACACATGAGTCAGGCATATTCCATGATGTTCAGATGCACTCGCTCATGATGCGTTCTGTGTAAAACTCTGAGGGTGAAAGATGCCACCAGTACCTTTCCTCTGCATCCGCAGCTCGTAGTACTCAATGCCATGCGGGGGCTTGCCGTCATGTTTCCGTGGGGCAGATGACACTGAAGTAGACCAGCACGGAGAAACGACCCTCCTGATTCTTGGGGGAATCTCTGCCACACACATCACCCTGGGCACTGTCTACGCATCCCTACTGCTGCATGTATACCTCAGAGCACAATGAATAAAGTTCCGTCATATGTATTGCACTACGTAAATAAAATGAACTGGAAGAACATAAAGGAATATCTGCCAGACATATCCGTTGTGAATGCTCTTCGAAGGTCTTTCATATATGAATCACTTACACCATGATCTATACAAAATTAGGCAAAGCCTATGAATATTCCTTTGGATTCCTCCATGTTATCAGGGGTCATAACCAGTCCCATCATGGCCCCCATTCACACTCTCACATACACACAGACACAATCATGCGCCATACACGCAACACCAACATCTCTGAGACTTTCTTTCAATATAACAGACGAGAATACGATTTCACACACACACACCACACAACACACACACACACACACACACACACACACACACACTCTCTCTCTCTCTCTCTCTCTCTCTCTCTCTCACTCTTGCTCGCTCGCTCACGGATCTTTCATCCACTAATCACATGTTCACACCAGTGTCCATCACAGTTCCAGCTGACCCAGCAACTCACCAGACAGTATTTGGGCTCGGAGCGGTCGGCAGCCACCAGGAAAATAAAGTCCCCTTCCTCCCACCCCGCCCAGCACTTCAACGTTTTCACTGCAACAGAAATACATGTGGTCCGTTTTTTATACAAATCCTGCATTTGGCATGCCATACAGACCAAACATAGTCGACTCAACGTACACAAACACCCGCACACCACGGGTACTTGAGACACATCAGACGACGAAACGAGATATTCTGTGTTTCAAAGAACCTAACGATGGTGCACAACAAACCACATAACACTGGTCTTCCAGTCGCCGTAGAATGTCCGTCAAATATTAAAACCAGACTATTTGGCTCAGCAGTATCCTTGAACTATGGTATGAACAGTGAGCTTACGCGACCAGTGTGTTCTTTAAATCTATGACCGTTTTCGTAGTATCGAGGAATTACTAATTCATTCAGGGTTTTTTTTTTTTCCTCAATCACGCTTCAGTTGCATGCAGGATATTATGCATCTTTTTTCTTCCTTTTTTTTTCCCTTCAAGTACTTCACTTGCCTCTCTTCACTGGCATTTTTTTTCGGGAGTTTGTTTTTATTTCCTTGTTTTTTTTTTCATTCAGTAATATATATATATATATATATATATATATATATATATATATATATATATATATATATATATAAGCATTATATTTTTTGGTCAATAGGTGGGCGATTGCATCTCTTAGGAGATCAAAGTAAAGGTTGTTCTACACAATTCTTACCCCTGACAATGTTTTTGGGTTATTATTGAACAGCAGAGCTGACTACTCAGACTGTTCCATAGTTTCCTTGCATCCTTAAAAGGATCCTCAAGCATAGGTTCAAAGATTGTCCCCTACATTGTGTACTGTTTGCATATATAATATATATTATATTTTTTTTTTTTTTTTTTTTTTTCAGCAACTTTTTACCTCTCCACACTTCCGTTTTATTTTATTCTACTACCTTTCACTGGCTGCTTTGAGGGTGCTGTTGGATTCTCCTTTGAACCCTTAGTGGTGAGAACACCACAGAATTACGGACTGTGGTGTGTCTCTATCTGACGCCAAGAGCAAAGACACAATCTGACGCGCCTTCCTGATCAGTCCCGACCCAACGGACGGAAAACCTATCAACATGCAATAAATGAAGGATTTTCATTTTTATGGTATATTAAAACCTATCAACATGCAATAAATGAAGGATTTTCATTTTTATGGTATATATATTGTCTAATTTTTTTTTTTAAAGTCAGTATTATAATGATCGTTAAATTGTTAACGTACACCTGTTTCCCCCCGACTATATAATTGTTCAGAATTAAATATATTGATTATTTTTTGAACAAGTTTAAAACGGCCGCATCTCTATTTTAACATCATTGCTTTTTTTCAACCCACTCTTTTTAATTTATCCGAGTATGATGAAAGCTGTCCGTTGAGCGAAGAGAAAATTCTTTACTAGGTAGGTCCCGCCCTGATCGTCTCCCTTTGCACCCTAAATAGTATCATTCACGGTTGGAAGCAACTCTGTGAGCCATACATACGTAACTTGTGATTTTTCTTTTATACATTCAGTGCGCTCATGACGTCAGAGAATGGACCAATCGTTAGGCGAAATCAGTAACAATCAGGGATGTCATGAGATCCCTGGGTTTCGTTTACTTCTATGGTATGTGTATCTTGCAGGGTAAAAAAAAAAGTCTGTGATGTATTAACTGGAGTGGTGAATATGCTATGCATTCTGCTGTTTTCGTTTTTACATCGTCTGTCTATCCTTCTGAGAGAGAGAGTGTGTGTGTGTGTTGGTCTGCTGGTGTCTTGGTGCTTCTATTTTATATCTGTCACACTATGTGTGATGTTTATTGACACAACATTTTCACTAATTCAGTCGAATGGATTTTGTCATGCGGAAATGAGTTTTCCCCCCCCCCCCCCCCTCCCCTTCTCCCTACACTTGTCCTCTCCCACTCGTATCATTTAGAGTTAGCATTGCACCGGAATGAATCAATCGTTTTAGCGATCGCGAGCTGATATCATGAACGTTAAATTGACTCTTGCCTTGTGAAAGAGGGAAACGAACCCAGAACCAATCAATTCTCTCTCTCTCTCTGTCTGTCTGTCTGTCTGTCTCTCTGTCTCTCTGTCTGTCTGTCTGTCTGTGAGCATGCGTGCGTGCGATGTGTGTGTGTGTGTGTGTGTGTGTGCGTGCGTGCGCGTGCGGGTCTATCATCGTTATTTAACTCTCTCTCTCTCTCTCTCTCTCTCTCTCTCTCTCTCCCCCCCCCCCCCCCCCCCCCCCCCCCCATCTGACTGTTTCTCTCTCTCCCTCTCTTTTCTGTCTGTCTCTCTCCCTCTCTTTCTCTTTCTCTCTCTCTTGCTCGCTCGCTCGCTCTTCATTTCCGTTTGATTAGGGAGTTTTCTGTGTAAAGGTATCTTTCCTAGTCCCAGCGGCAGGTAACCAGGCCAGATTTCCTTTATTCCAGAAATGGTGTCCTTTTGCTGCACTTCCATTTGACTGGTAGGTACTGTTTTCATTTCAGCATGATGTTCTTCCTGTATTTCTTATTTTTAGTTTCTTTTGTTTTGTGCTTCGTTTTTTTTTTTTTCTCTTCAATTTGACACGGTTCATTTGTTTCCTTTGAAGTGGCATTAAGGTTGAATGATGGGTGAGGATAGCGACAATACGCAAGCTGGAAGCATAAGAAAGCGGGGGGGGGAAGGAGACCGAGAAAGAAATAGGCAGCAGAGAGAGAGAGAGAGATGAGAGAGAGAGAGGGGGGGGGGGGGCCTGGGAAAGAAGGGGAGAGAGAGACAGAGAGAATGTGTTGAATATGTGTGTGGTGTGTGTGCGCACGAGCGCGCACGAATGTGTGTGTGTGTGTGTGTGTGTGTTGTGTGTGTGATGTGTGTGCTTGTGGTGTGTTGTGAGCGCGTGCCGTGCGTGCGTGGCGGTGCGTGCGTGTGTTGTGTGTGTGTGTGGTGTGTGGTGAAATATTGTGTGTAAGAGAGAAGAGAGGAGAGAGAGAGAGGGAGGAGAGAAGAGAGAGAGAGAGACAGACAGAACAGACAGAGCAGACAGACAGCATGTACAAACAACACACACACACACACACCACACACACACACACGCAACGCCACCGCCACGCACTGCCGCACAAAACTCACAAACACACACCCACACAAACACACACACACACACACACAACACACACACACACACAACACGCGCGCGCGCGCGCGCGCGCGCGCGCGCGCACACACAAACACAC
>JADBJO010011388.1:0-37500 GCA_016801955.1 Conus betulinus | reverse complement strand
CGAAACGTGCGCACACACGTATATGCATATACACGGGCACAGACAGGCGCACACACACACTACTTGTATATCTATCTATTCATCTTTTTTCTATTTACCTATCTATGTACAAAAGCATGCACCATACTTCAATATAGATATGTGTGTGATGTGATGCGTCTTTCTGTTTTTGATGATAACTTTGAAAAAATTCGCCTTGCTACCGATTGGGCTACAAAAAACTAAACTTAAGGCGCTCTCTCTCTCTCTGAGGCAGACGCTCTGGCATTTTATTGTCCACAGCTAATCAGGCCATTAAGGGACACAGGGTTGTGTACGCGCGCGTGTGCACACACACACACACACACAAACATTAATTTTGCACATCGCACCATTCAAGTAGTGATAAAAAAAGAATAGGTGGAAAAATAAAATAACTGCTCGTATGGATAGGACTTAAAAAAAAAAAAACCACCAAAAAACTAAAACTTAAAATCAAGACATCATCATCGCCAACGTGAAGATATCTTCTGGTGTTAAAAAAAAAAAGAAATCACATGTAAAAGATTTAAGCCAGTTGGGTGATTTTAGCTTCTCTTCCTTTCGAACTCGCTCTCTTTCTTCCCCACTACATCTGCCTCTCTGTCTCTGTCGCTGTGTCTCGTCGTCGTCGTCGTCGTAGTAGTGGTGGTGGTGGTAGTAGGAGGAGAAGGAGAAGAGGGAGGAGGAGGAGGAGGAGGACCTTTTTATCTTAGTATCTAGTAGTTTCTTTTTTTTACGTCTTTTCACAACATTATGTGATATTAGACGAATGTGTGTGTGTGTGTGTGTGTGTTGTGTGTGTGTACCTGTGTGTCTGCCCTACCTTCCTCCCTCCCTATCTACCTACCTACCTTCCTCCACCTACCTGCCTGCCTGCCTATCTATCTATCTATCTATCTATCTGTCTATCTGTCAGTCTGTCTATCTGTCTGTCTATCTATCTATCTATCTATCCATCTACCCATCTGTTTGTTATCCATGGTTTTTTTTTTCCTGTACATATCTGTATACTATACTATTCGAAAAAGAAACACAAGTTTTGTTTCCTGTTGAATAGAGATCATGTGCAAAAACGTGCACAATACATTGCAACACAATTTACAACCCCTAAACCAGTTTTAAGGTTGAACTTCGGCTCTTTATACTTACAGTGAAGACAATTTCTTGTGCGCCCATGCTAACAACGTAGGCTCTTGGGCGCGACACAAAAGTTAAATTCTCTGTCTGTCTGTCTGTCTGTCTGTCTGTGTCTGTCTGTCTCTCTCTCTGTCTCTCTGTGTCTGTCTGTCTCTGTCTGTTTGTCTGTCTGTCTGTCTGTCTGTCTGTCTCTCTCTCTCTCTCTCTCCTCTCTCTCGTCTCTCTCTCTCTCCTCTCTCTCTCTCTCTCTCCCTCCCCCCCCCCTCTCTCTCTCTCTCTCTCTCTCTCTCTCTCTCTCTCTCTCGTTCTCTCAAGTACTACAGGTTCTACTCTTCCAAAAATAAACTACTTCTATTAACGATTGGACACGTCAGTGCATGCAAAATATCAGCATGATAAAGAGAAATTGCGTACTCACGCAGTGCGTATGTCTTAGAAAGCGTAATGTTCATGTTTATTTTTCACCTTTTTTTCACACACACCCCCTCCCCCGCCCCCCTCCTAAGGTCTTTATTTTTCATTATGTCTTTTTGGATTCCCCAACTCCTGTCATATCATCCATTACTCTCTCTCTCTCTCTCTCTCTCTCTCTCTCTCTCTCTCCAACACACACACATACACACACGCACGCACGCACGCACGCACGCACGCACGCACGCACGCACGAACACACACACACACACACACACACACACACACACACACCTTCAATCAAACTCTCAGACAGACAAAGCGACTGGTCAGGACACTGCTGGCTCCCTCTGGCCTCCATGCCTTCAGTCAGGGGACAGAACCACAACTGTATTGTACTACCTCCGGTCTCTGCTCTGCCGCTGTTTCTGCTGCGAAGTGATGAATCCGCGTCTCATACATGACGACACATTGAGCCAGGGGTCAGTTTCCTTCTTAGCTTTACGTTGCCCTGGGACACGCTGACTTTACTGTTGATCTGGTCCCGTGGGTTAAAACTTTCCCCACATTTCCAACACTCGCGCCATCATCATTCATGTCCAAAGCAGAAACAGAGTGACGTTAGTTTACCCAAAGGATTGTCGTTGCGCCAGAGGCGTTCTCTCTCTCTCTCTCTCTCTCTCTCTCTCTCTCTCTCTCTCTCTCTCTCCCTGTCTCTCTCCCTGTCTCTCTCTGTGTCTCTGTCTCTGTCTCTGTCTCTGTCTCTCTCTCTCTCTCTCTCCTCTCTCTCTCTCTCTCTCTCTCTCTCTCTCTCTCTCTGTCGCCAGCATGACAAGGACGTTGGTGGCTCCTTTCTGGACTGGCCTCATGTGAAAGCCCGGAGACTGCAGCTTCAAACCGGCTCAGCTGGCGGGCCACCTTCAAGGACCGCCTCAAACAAGCAGAGCAGAGGAGAGAGAGGCCCAGTGGGAAGAACGGAGCGCCGTAGACGGTAAAGGATTGCGTCGGCACTCACAGACACTCACGACCGAGATTTCGCCAGCAGCGACTGCAACAGAGTCTGCCGCTGAAGGGATCGGGCTGTCCAGCCCCAGGAGACGCTTGCAACTCTCACAACAGAGTTGATCCACGGCAGAACACCATGGTCTCTCGAGACGGACGGATGCCATCATCATCATCATCAACTCCTATGTGGAGGTTCTCCCCGGCGATTGTCGCATCGTACAGGTTCTTGAAAGCAAGAGTTAGTAGATGACCACCTGCAACTCCTCGCGTCTCAGGAGCAGGATGGCTGATGTTCGGCCTGTAGCTTTCACTTTTCTTGTCAGTGGTTGACCGTTGTACTGCTGTGTATTGTGTCGTTTTCCATTGTTTTGTATTGTGCTGTATTGCATTGCATTGCATTGCATTGAAATGTATTCCATTGTGCTCTGTTGCTTTGCATTGCATTGCATTATATTGCATTTCATTGCATTAGATTGAAATGCATTGTGTTGTGTTGTATGTATTGTATGCCACAGCATTTTATTTGTGCAGTGTTGCATTGCATAGCATTGGCATTGTGTTGTATGGTATGATATGGTATGGTATGGTGGGGCATGGTATGGTATGTATGGTATGGTATGGTATGGTATGGGTATGTATTGCATAGCTTTGCGTTGTGTTGTGTTGTATTGTATTGTATTCCGCTGTGTTGTATTGTGTTGTATTGTGTTGCATTATATTGCATTGTGTTGCATTGCATTGTATTGCATTGCATTACATTGTGTTGCATTACATTGCAGGCATTGCATTGTATTGCATCACATTGCATTACATTACATTTTATTGTATCGTATTGTCCTGCATTGCATTGCACTGTGTTGCATTGCATTGCATTGTGTTGTGTTGCATTGTATTGTATCCTTTGCTGTGTCACTGCTTTACGATGCGCTGCCTGCTTTCCGTTGTCTGGACTGGATTGGATTGGATTGCATTTGACTGCGTTGTATGATTTTATTCTCACAACAGATTTCTCTCAGTTAAATTGGTACAGCGCCTCAACACTCTCCCTGTGGATGTGTATATATTACGTTTAGCATCTACTCCAGTGTTTTTCTTTCAGAGCCATGGGCCGGGGACCCCTTCCTGACTGCCGTGTGGCTCCTCGCTGATTTGAGCTGCTCTCTGAATGTGATGAAATTGGTATCCTCTCTCTCAGCCTCTCTCTCTCCTCTCTCTCCACTCTCTCTCTCTCTCTCCTCTCTCTCCAACCTCTCCATCCTCTCCTGTCTCCCTGTCTGTCTCTCTCTCTCTCTCCCTTCAGACTTGAATGAACTTAACTGTTGCAGTTACTGTGTTCATAATGCTTTTCTGTCAACTACTTCTTATCGGACGATGTGATACTGCCTTGGTTCCCAAAACCTGGACCTGAGGTAGAAATAGTGACTCCTATGTGAGGAACACACAAACACCTCAACCACCCAACGCAAGTCCAAGCATGTGTCCCTTGTTCTTTGAATTTTGGTTCAGATTTGCGATCTTAATCAGTTGCTGTTCACGGTCAGTATGTTGTTTATCTCATAATGATGATCTTGTTTTGTGTTTGGATTATGAGACTGTGTATCCAGTGATCTTGCACCCGATTTGATTTTAATGCTGGCTAAGTTTGATGTGTACGAGTGAAGGTTCCCCAATCTTTTTTGCGGCTTTGCAGGGTTTCTTAGTATTTCAAAGCAGAAGTATGCAGTTGGAAAGTATGCACCATACGTTCAAATGATCTGCCATGCTTTTATTTGATCAGTGGTCCTCTTATGTGCCTCTTATACAGTAACCTGCTGTAGTTAACCTGTTAATCATGTGTGCCTTCCTGTTGAAAAGGCATGATCAATCATCTTCAGGAGGTCTTGAACATATATGTTTTGTATACTTCAGTACCTTCCCCTCACAGTGTTGTCTGATTTGTGTCTCTCTCTAATCTTTCTTCTTTGTTGTTTTGTTCTTGTGGTAGGTGGTGGTGTTTGTGTCGTTCATTTGACTGTTTTCCATTTTTTGTCCAGATTTGATGTAAACTGAATGATTTGTGTATTTCCATTAATGTGATGTATAAACTTCAAATAAATTGAACAGATCAGTCCTACAGATTGTGACATATTTGTTGGAATCGCTATCATTCTCTGCTCTCCATGGGATTGTTGATGTTTTATGGGTCGTTGTACAAAGCACTATGTTTTAATGTTGAGTAACTAGAAGTTAAAAAAAAAATTGAAGTTAAAACAAACAAACAAACAAAAAAAATGGAAACAGCAATAAGGAAGAGCAAACATGATTCTGTCTGGAGTGAGTGGCACAGAGGGTGGATTACTGTGAGGTTTTGACACAGGCTTGTGACCGTGGGGGTCCATTTGGCCCTGACTGACTCTCTTGACCACTGCATGCTGTGAGCATGTAACTCGTCCACTTGTGCCAAGTGTCTTTTAGAGTGGTGCTGTCTAATGTCACCAACTAGGATGGGCAGGCCACGTACAGCTCTTCAGATCTGGCATGCATCATGACAGCTAGTGGGAAGTTGAACTGTTGTAATGTTACATCAGTTTTGAAGTCGGAATGTGTGTGTGTGTGTGTGTGTGTGTGTGTGTGTGTGTGTTGAGAGAGAGAGTGTGTGGTGTGCGTGTGTGTGTATGAGAGAGAGAGAGAGAGAGAGAGAGAGAGAGAGAGAGTGGTTGTGTGTATATGCATGCGTGTGTTGTGTTTGTGTGTGTGTGTTTGTATATATCATGTGTGTGGTGTGTGTGTGTGTGTTGTGTGTGTGTGTGTGTGTGTGTGTGTGTGTGTGTGTGTGTGCGCGCGCGCGCACACGCACACGCACACGTGTGAGCGCTTCTATGCATACATATAAGCCTGTGTGTGAACATGTTTTGATGCGTGCACTTACATCCTCACGCAGATGCGTAGAAGCAACAGTTTCGAACCAGTCAGATTTATGTTCTTGGAAGCTAGGTCTTTTTTGTTTTTCTGAGTGACTCTGAAGTCCAAAGGCCCACAGATAAAGCAGCGGTCGAACTGGAGAGTGCCAGTAGGAGATAACAATGTTTGAAGTAGGTAAAATACTGGCTCACCTTTAGACAGGGTCAAAGCCACAACTTGACCGAAATGTACCGACTGCTGCGTGCAGAGCGAAGGAAAAATACTGATGCTAATGATAGAGCATTGGAGCTGAAATTGATGTGGAGAGATAGATTAGACACAATGTGGATGGAAGGTTAGTGTCAGTTCAAGGTCATGGGCAAGTTTGGGCACCTGATCTAGCGTTCACCAGGTATGGTCTTTCAAACTTTTGCGCGCGTAGTCACGGTTGTGTACATGTGCTATTGCAGTAGAAAAACTGTGTGCATTCACAGACATGAACGTGCAAGCAGGCATCCACACAAGCATGCATGCACGTGTGCATACATACACAAATGTGCGTGCACTCGGGCGCGCGCGCACACACACACACACACACACACACACACACAACACACACACACACACACACACACACACACACACACTCTACAGTTAAAACCTCTGTATAAAGACTCCCAGAAAATGGAGAAATCCTTCAAAATAATTGCCCATCAAGTGGAGTGGGCCTTTTAATAAAAGATGTCAAGTATAGACAAAGGCATATCTGTTCCCTCAAAAACGAGTCACTAAAGGGAGAGAGACTTCACCAGAGGTGAATGCAGTATAGACAAACAGGAAAATGTGGTAGGAAAATAAGTCAGTAAAACAGGGAGTTTTAGAGGGAGGTAAATCTAGTAGAAACAAAAGAGAAGAATGATACAGAAAAAAAACATGTCTACTAAAAACGGAAAACCAATGGGGAGAGAAGTCTAGAATGAACAGAGAGGAAAACAAGCCTAGGTAAATGTAATAGACAAAGAGAAAAATGTTCTGGGAAAGTTGAGTCTTTCAAAGTGGGGAATCATATCAGAGGTTAGGTAATCTCATGTAGATAAAGGCAAATTTTATAGAAGGGTGGGAAGTTGGTAAAGGGAAGGAAGTCTTCTTAGGTAGGTATGTCAAATACAGACTAAACCAAACATGCTTTGAAAGTGTGTGTGTGTGTGTGTGTGAAAGGGGTTGGGGTGGGGGAGGAGACTGTAGACAGAAACCTTACAGAGAGAAAAATCTAGAATGGACAAAAGAGAAAAAAAATGTTACAGAAAAACAAATTTTGTATAAACTCCCAAACAGATTTCGAGTTTTTCATACTTTCTGAGCAATAACTATGCAACAAGACCCCAAATTTCTTAATACTTTTTTTCTCTTGGTAAATGTGTTTTTTCTTTTTTTTTCCGCGTAAGAGGGCTGATACTCCTGTGGATACTCCCTGTGTAGACAGGCAAGGATTAATCCCATCTACCAACAAAAGGGAGTGAAGCTGTGGAGTTTTTTATCCCGCCATTAAGGCAGCCAAACTCCAACTTTGGGGAGGATGGATGCTATGTGCAATGTGTCGTCCATACCAACGGCCAAACTGGCCTTCTCTTTGGAAAGTTGGTGATGGGATTTTGCGTGTGTGCAAGATGTTATGCATGCGTTCACACACGGAACCTCGATTTATAGTCACATTCGAAGAACTGTATGGGAAATGAAGTCAGAACCAATGTTAACTCTGAGGGAAAAATCCCCATATACCGAAACAGCCCGGCGGGGGGAAAAAAGTTTCAACTATACAAGACTGTGAAAGGGAGGAATCCTTATAGCAAGATAATCTAGTGTAGACAAATATGTTCTTGAACAAACACATCTTTGTGGGGAGGGGGCCCATATAGGGAGCTGTTTAATCAAGTAGATCAATAGACAAGGAAAAAAAAAGTTTATTAGACATACCGTTTGAAAAAGGGAGTTGGCTTGAGAGGGAAATTTAGTACAGACAAAAGAGAAAATTTTTGCGGAAAAGCCCTCTGCCCACTTTCCCCTTACTGCTTTCTACATGATGTTAATCATTCAGTGTTTGGGTTTTCACCTCACATGATATTTATCACTCGCTGCTCTTTCCTTTGCTCATTTGTTTGCTTTTTGTTTTCTGATCCTTTTTTTAACTTCTAAAGGAGATAAAAGATTGGTCAAGGTATGAGTCTGGATTTATTTCTTTTTTTTTTTCCTTCTTTTTGTTGTGTTTTTTTGGCATTCTCTGACTCTCGAGCAAAATTGCCCAACAGGGTTTGCCCAGAAAGGAAATGCAGAGACAAGGAGTGCAGAATGGTAGAAATTTGACAAAGGAAGTTCTTCACAGAGCACATAACTGCTTGCAGCTTAGGCCCAGGCACTCCTGATCCATGAAGTCAGAGACCCCAAATCTTGTCAACCTGATTCCAGTCTCTGCTTACATCTCTGACCACCCCGACATAGGCTTTGATGATTTATGGGTATCCCATTAACCAGCTGGACAGCAACTTTTTCAGATGGTGGAGCAGGTTCATGGCGAATGGCATGCTCCAGGAAAGGAAAAGTCTTCCAAGAGAGGCAGTTCTTATTTCGAGGGTAGTAGAGTACAAAGAGGAAAATGTTCCAGAAGAACAAGGTCTTGTCTTTGAAGACCAGCACAAAAAATTCGAGGGTAGTAGAAGTACAAAGAGGAAAATGTGTCTATGTATGTAAGATTTACACTCCAGTAAGGACTCCCTTCAATTGTCGAAAACTCCTCCTTTTCTTCCACAACATTCTTTCTTCTTTATCTCAGTCAGTATTTGAGGTTTATCGCCTAATGCCCACACCCTCTTTTCAAGACTCAGTTTTGAAAGATTTGTGGCTGTCACTGAGAGAAGTCCACTCTGCGACACTGCGCTTGTCTCATATATTAGCTGGGAAATTGGGGCCGGAATAGCTCAGTGGTAGAGCGCCTGACTCGTATTCTTTATGATCCTGGAATTGCAGGTTCGAATCTCCATCAGGCCTTTCTGTACAGGGGGATTTTTCCCTCTCGTAGAGTTAACATTGGTTCTGACTCCATTTCCCATAAAGTCCAAATGAGACTATAAACCGAGGTTCCGTGGGTGAATGCATGCACAACATCTTGCATGTAAAATCCCAGAAGAGAAGGCTGCTGGTATGGATGACACATTACACACATAGCATGCACCTTCACCGAAGTTGGAGTATGGCTTTCTTAGTGGCAGGATGAAAAACAGTCATACACACAAAACTCCACTCCCTTTGTGTTGGTAGAAGGGATAATCCTTGCCTGCCTATACAGAGAGTGTCCGTAGGAGTATCAGCCTGTGTATGCAGGAGGAAAGAAAGAAAGCTGGGAAACTGTACTGTGTGCAGCAGTGACACTGGAAACTGAGAGGGTAATCATACCCCTGTAGGAAGTCAGACAAGACTGTTTCTGGCAACAGGCAGGGTTTGTTGAAAAATGCTCTGAAGATGTGATGCAGAGATACACCATGTGACAGAGAAGATAATCATAACCTTGAGGGTGGTCTACCTTTGTTTGGGTCTCCGTTACAGTTGTTGCCGGAGCACATTTTAAACATGTTCACATAGACACAGGGGGAAAGGGACAGTGGGAGGGGACTTCACTGTGAGAGTAACCTAACTTATGACTGCAGGTGGATTATGTTTATTGACAACATCCATCTAGACTTGTAACATATATGCACTTGTTACAGTGTCTGTGATACACATCTGTAATGTGCCTGTAGTTTTTACATTTATCAGTAATGTGTGTATGTAGCACAGCTCTGTAGAGGGACAGAGGTTCAGGAACTGGCATGTAACTGTACAGAAATAGAGTAAAGTCCATGATAGCGTGTTATTACCACAGTCCTTTGTCTTCATGTGGAGTGAACAGGCAGAAGGCAAAGTATGACCACGCCTGGGCAGCCATCCAAACTATGTCCTGTTTCTAGTGGGTTATACATTTGTGAACCTTTTTTCTCAAAAAAGAAATAAACAATCATTTTGCCATTTCATTTGTCCTTGATTTTTTTTTAAAACCTTTTTTCTTTCTTAAAAAAAAAAAAATTATTGTTATTATGATTTTTTATTCTGCTACCATTATTTTCAGTATCCTCATTTGTTTCAAATCCCAACTCACTCTGTCATAGGTGGCCATACCAGTTTTTTGCCTGTGGTTGTCCCAGTGCCAGCAGTCCACAGGAGGCTATCACAGTGTCAGTTGACTAAGAGGAAACCCACGTCTGAAGACCCTGCTTTGCTGTTGAGTCAATGCAGTGATGTTCAGTAGCATCTTTGGGGGTTCCAGTTACACTGAACACTGCCTGCTAAGCCCCCTACTGATGATGATGACTGGTTGATTGAGGAGCCAGACTGAGTGGGCATACCCCCTCCTTTCCGCACAATTCCTACGTTGAGGGGAGAGCACCAGTGCTTTTCTCCAGTGACAGTCCCCTTTGATCTGCCTCAGCTGGAGACTTGGATATTATCATTATTATGGGTACTTATATAGCGCCTGTCCTCAGCTAGAGACCAAGTTCTAAGCGCTTTACAGTCCATACTTGTTTACACAACGGCGGCTGCCTACCTGGGCTGCCTACTAGTTTCAAATCAAAGAGTGTGCAGGATCTTTTTGTGTATTCTCACATCAAGGAGAACCTCAGTGACTCATGAACATGTTTTCAGATCAAGGAGACCCTCGCTGACCTTTTTTTTTTTTTTTTTTTATGTTTTCAGATCAAGGAGAACCTCTGTGACCTTTTTGTATGTTTTCAGATCAAGGAAAGCCCCAGTGACCTTTTTTTACATGTTGTCTATGCTCTCAGATCAAAAAGAGCCTCAGTGACCTTTTTGTATGCTTTCAGGTCAAGGAAAAAGTCATTGACCTTTTTGTATGTTTTCAGATTAGGGAGAATGTCAGTGGCCTTTTTGTATGCTTACAGATCAAGGGGAATCTCACTGACCTTTCTGTATGTTTTCAGATCAAGGAGACTGACCTTTCTGTATGTTTTCAGATCAAGGAGAACCTGACTGACCTTTCTGTATGTTTCAGATCAAGGAGAACCTCACCTTTCTGTAGGAGAACCTGACTGACCTTTCTGTATGTTTTCAGATCAAGGAGAACCTCAGTGACTTGCTGACACCAGAACATGATGATCACTTTCTCCTGCGATTTCTACGAGGTAGGAATGTATTCAGTTTCATTTGCATACTGATTTGAGATTTTATTCATTCATTCATTCATACATGATGCTGCATGTGAAAAATGTTGATAAAGGCCTAATTTCAGAAAGAAAAAACAGTTCAAGATTTTATCAGCAAGTAGAGATAATTCTGAATTGAATGCAAGCATGAAAAAAGTCAGTCGTGTTTGTTTTTGGTATTTGTCTTCAGGATATGTGCATATAAGCTCCCAAGTAACACTGTCATGACAGGTAATATGCAGTGAATAAGGTTAAAGTTTAAATGTGTACTTGGGGCTGGTGACTTAGCTGTGAATTCAGTGTGCAATGTGATATATATTGCATTGCTTTGCTTGAAGATGTTGTAGCATACCTTCAAGAGATGCGTGCCTCCATACAGATTTAGTCGTGTGAAATGCACATGCATCCATGGATGTCATCCATCTGGCACAGATGACCGTTTTCAACAAATGCAAATGTGAGCACAAAAAACAATTGCATGGAACTACGCACTCACACATGCACGCACACGCACGCATGCATGCACGCGCATGCACACACGCACACATGCACGTATGTACGTACGTCTGCACGCACACACGCACGCAGGCACGCACACAGGCACGCACGGCACGCACGCAGGCACGCACGCACACACACACACACACATACTTACACACACACATACTTGCACACACACACACACACACACACACACACACACACACACACACATGAATGCATGTATGCATGCAGGCACGTGCACGCATGCACGCACACACTCGTACATAAACATGTTTGCATGCATGCACACACACATATGTTTTGCATCATTCACATACACATACGCATGCATGCACACCCACACACACACACACACACACACACACACACACACACACACACACACACACACACACACACACACACACACTTAAACAACTGTAAAAATAGGCATTCACAAAACACACACATACATGCACACACGCGCGCACACCACAGCACACACACACACACACACACACACACACAGAGGTACACACAAATACACACAAGCACGTACATGCCCACCCCCACCCCCACACAGTACTCGCACACATGGACATGCATGCGCATGTGTGAGCGTGTGGGTGCTCGCACACACACACACAGAGGCACGCACGCATGCACGCACATGCACACACATGCATGCACGCACGCACGCATGCATGCACACACACACAGAGATATAAAGATAGATATATACACGCAAACTTTCTCTCTCTCTCTTTCTTTCTCTCTATGTCTGTCTCTTTTGCCTCTGTCTCTGTCTGTCTGTCTCTCTTTCTGTCTGTCAGTCTGTCTGTCTCTTTCTCTCTCTCTCCATAATTTCATGGTGAGGTTTGAAAAAAGAAAAATCTTGAAAGCTATGACAACATTCATCATCATAAAACATGATTCGTTTGTCTTTATTAGTTTTCTCTTTGTTTTCTTGGCGTTGCAATGTTAACTGGCATGAATTTGACAAACATTGTAGACCGGAAATAAAGTGAAGCACGTGGACACATGAATGTATACTATTCATGAACAGGAAATGAGAACTAGGAGAAATAGCAAAAACACATGAAGAAGGAGAAGAAGAAGAAGCAGAAGAAGAAGAAAAAAAAAGAAAGGGAAGAGGAAAGAAAAACAAGAAGTAGACAAGGAGGAAGGGGGGAGAGAGAGAGAGAGAGAGAGAGAGAGAGAGAGAGAGAGAGAGAGAGAGAGAGAGAGAGGGGTGTTGGAGGGTTGGGGAAGGTGTACCTGTGATAGAGTGAAATAAGAAAGAGAAAAAAGTGAAGCAAGTAAAATGCAGAAGGAAAAACAAAGCTGACCTCACAAAAGAAAAAGAATAAACACAATCGAAGGAAAAAGACACAAACCAATGGAAAAGAACACACAGGTACACACATACATGCATATGTGCATGTGCACACACACACACACACACACACACACACACACACACACACACACACACACACACACACACATACATGTGCACACGCATGCGCACACACAGAGACACACATTCACGCGCGCACACACACACACACACACACACACACACACACACACACACACACACACACACACATACATGCCCACACACATGTGCACACGCGTGCGCACACACAGAGACAAACACTCACACACACACTCACACCACACACACACACACACACACACACACACACACACACACACACACACACACACACACACACACACATGATTCCTCACACATTAATAGTGCATGATTAATATACAAACTGCTGCTAAGATAGAAATCATTGCAGACTACATTAGTGTAGAGTGATATTGGTTTGTAGTTATAATAGTATTGGTTCGTGTGTGTGTGTGTGTGTGTGTGTGTGTGTGTGTGTGTGTGTGTGTGTGTGTGTGTGTGTGTGTGTGTGTGCATGCGTGCCTGCATGCGTGTGTGTGCATGTGTGTGTGTGCATGCGTGTGTGCATGTCTGTGTGTTTGCACGGGTGCACATGCACATGTACGTATGTGTGTGTGTGTGTGTGTGCGTGTGCGTGCGTGCGTGCGTGCACGCACGCGCGCGTGCGTGTGTTTGACAACCTGTCTATTTACAGAAAACAAATTTTTGAAACCCAGTTTTATTTCATTTTCCACAGCCCGAAATTTCGACCTGAAGAAAACCGAGCTCATGCTGCGGAATGACTTTGCCTGGAGGAAGCAGATGGGGGCCGACACCATCCTGGACACCTACGTTATACCTGAGGTGATGCAGAAATATTACCCAGGGGGCATCTGCGGTCAGGACAAGGATGGCTCGCTCATCTGGCTAGACCCCTGCGGCAAGATCGATATGAAAGGTACCGTGATTTACAGGGTTTTGATGATTTTCTTCTGGTGTCTTAGTAAACCGTGGTTCATTGTAGGTTGCCTTTCCTGATGGGCAGAGTTTTCATGTCACGAAAGGGCTGTGGTCACTTTTGTCAGATTGTCTCCCCTGTTTGTCTTCATGATTTGTAAGTTTTTGTCATGTAAGGTGGGGTTTTTTTTTCTTGATGACTAGAAAATATTGGAATTTTGATAAGAGAAGCAAGTGCCCCTGTTTGCATAGCAACTTTTTCTTTCCTTGTTTTCTTTTTTTCTGTTTAGATAAATGTTTCTTCCTCAGCTTTTTAAACAAATCTTAAAATAAATGTTAGCGAACAGCCAAGAGAAAACGTGGACAAACGAGTCACAAGACAAAACATTTATTTAAGGTTTGTTGAGATTTCCACCTGCAGTCGTCTCACTTTGCAACTAGATCAGCTTTTTAGTTTCTTGTGCATCTAATTGCCCCTCGTTTGTCTCTTCCATAAGGTTCTGGTGGGATCCAGCCTAAGTTTTATTCATTGTTATTTCTAGTCCACAGTTGTTGATACAAATTCTAAAGTCATCCTTCATTTCTTTAGACCCCCCCCCCCCCCCCAATCTTCTATATACCCCCTACCCCACACAAAATTGTCCCCCTTCCCTCTTGCTTCCCCCTCCTTTCCCCCGTCTTCCTCATCCCATCTCTCACTGAATATGCCATATGTTATGGAAGTTTTGTTTGTTGGTCCAGCCGGCATTCGAAAAGCCCCTGTTAGTCAGCCTTCTTTGTGTGTTTGTGACTTGAATGGGTATGTGAAAAATGTTCTTGTGCAGAATATTTCACGTGATAACTTGTTCAGTGTGAGGAAGTCCCTGTACTGTTATCAAACATTGTCAGATAATTTCTTTTAAAAGGATTTCTTTTTTTTTTTTTCTGCTTTTTTGGTTTTATTTGAGAGAAATGGCTTTTATGTCGGAGATTATGAATGAAGTTTTGTTGATTGTTGAAACAGCTCCATGTTTGCAAGGGATTCAGATCTAGTTGCAAAAGACTGCAGGTGGAAATCTGAACAAATTTGAAAAATTATTGATAAGGTGCTGCCAAAAAACGTAGACAAAGTAGAAGAATTTGTCTTGTGATTTGTTTGTCTAAGGTTTTTGGGCGGAGCCTTAATAATTTTTCAAATTTTTCAAAAGGGATTTAGAGTAAATTACATAAATGATTTATGATTAGCATGATAATAGCTGTGATGATGTTGAATTCATTCATGGAGCATTTAACTATTATCAGTCAGTCAAAGTGATATAATTTTGACAGATTTTTAAAGTTTGTGTCCGTTATGAGATAATATCAGTTTTCTGACATCTGTAAAATGGATGTGGGAAATTATGAGTTGGGTAATGTTGTAAAATGGATGTGAGATATTAGTTTATGGATATAGGATGGGTAGTTATGGATATAGGAGTGATAGTTGATGGATATAGGATATTATTAGTTTGCTAATGTCTAAAATAAATGTGGCATATCATCAGTTTGTAATGTATTTTTAGGAAATCTGTGTAGAAGCAGAAGCATAGTCCAATGGTTGTGATATCTGTAAAATGAGCATCCTGCCATCCAGGTGGAACCAGCATTGATCACTTTGATGTCTGAAAAACAATTTGAGGTTCATGTAGGAATCCAGTTGTTTGATATCTGTAAAACGGGCATCCTGTGGTCCATGTAGAAACAGGATTTGATCAGGTTGGGTGCCTAAAATAGGAATCCTGAGAGGTCGGCAAAATGAGAACACAGACAGCCTGACACGTGAGGAAGCAACATGCATCGTGTGGTCCATGTGAGAAGCAGGAAAGACGATCAGTTTGACTCGGTGATATCTGTAAAAGAAAAGACATCCAGAGGCCGTGCTGAAACAAGAATCATCAGTTTGCTATCCGTTAAATAGACATCCCAAGATATGCGGAACCTGTATAATCCGTTCTGTAAAATTGCTGTCCAAAGATACGCGGAAGGAGTATAATCTTTTCAATGAGTTCAAAATGGACATGACCCGAGGTATGCAGAAGTAGGATAGTCCATTTGCTCTCTGTGAAACAGGCATCCTGAGGTCCATGCGGAAGCAGGACATAATGAAGTCCAAGGTCCATCTTCTGGAGTCCATGTACAGACGCTTTGCTTTGCTCACCAGAGAGGTAAGGCATCATCAGCATTTGGTTGTGTGAAAAGTCTTTGTACGTGCATGTGTGGGACAGAGAATAAATGGACATGCATAAAACACTGTTGGAGTTAACTTTTAATGTCAGCTAGCAATGCTTTCAAGTACTCCACAGCAAGAACTTTTAATGCATGGAGAAAGACAAGATTTTTATCTGTGATGCTCTTTATGTTTGAAAATCATGTTTTTGGAGAGAGAGAGAGAGAGAGAGAGAGAGAGAGAGAGAGAGAGAGAGCGAGCAAGGGGGAGGGGGGGTAGAGAGAGAGAGAGAGAGAGAGAGAGAGAGAGAGAGAGAGAGAGAGAGAATCAAAACATCTAAAGAAAAACTGTTTTGATTTCAGACAGACAGGTAGGCAGGCAGGTAGGCCATCAGGCAGTCAGGCAGGCAGACAGAGAGATTGATTGATTAATAGATATTTTTAGTACAATAGACATTTTCAATTGATGTAAATTGTACACAACATGGATAGTGAATGAGTAAAGGAAAATCAAAAAGAGCAAAAAAGAAGGCAACTTTACTTTAAACATTCTACTGGAGGTGTTTTAGTAGAAGATATCTTTGTTGCAGCAAAATCGGCTGGTTGATCAGATCACAATTGTATTTGATATGGAGCACTTTGGGATGAAACATCTATGGAAGCCAGGTACAGTATTTGTGTCTCGCTGAACTCAACTCATCATCAGTAAGATTGTGCAATATGATTTTTCACCTCAGAGTCACTTTTGGTTTTGGTGTAATAAACACTAGAGCCACAGGATTTCAGTGATCATGTTTGAGATGGGAGTAAATTCTAATCCTTGATCCTTTTACTCTTATTTTCTTGGTGCATTGTAAAAGACACACACACTGCACACTGTATGGGGACATTCCTTTAAACTTCCTTCAATGGAAATTCTGTTTTAGACTTTTAAGTTTATGGAGAAGACATCTTTTTTAAACGGACCATGGCTTGATTGTTTAAGAAGAGAGTGTCTTTTTTTTTTTTTTTTAGTAGTTATACAGAGGATCATCTACGTAGTAATTTTTAGTCCTGGATAGTTGATGGACAGGGTATCTTATTTAACACGCTGTAGCACAGTATATCAGATTTATAAAAAAGGTTCGCTGATAGTGTAAGTCCCACAGCCATATGGTGTGTAGAGGCAGAGAACTGTTGAAAGATCTCTGTGTCAAGGGCACAATGATATGGAAGGGGAAGCCTGTCTCCCTCTTTCCGCTGCTTTGATTTTTCCTGAAGTGAATCAAATATCCATTTACTGTAGAGTAGACAGAGTTGCTTTTCTTTTTTTTTAATTTTTTCTAGCTGTCTCGTCTTCTGTGCAGTGCACCCACGCCGCTTATTCCGACACCCCCGTCCACAGCCACAGTCCGGTCAGTCCCCACTGCAGCCCCTGCATCGGCAATCCACAGGGAGCAGTCAATGTCAAGTCATCAAGAAGCAACCCACCGGAGGAGACACTGCACTGCTGTCGAGTCACTTCGGTGGTATTCAGTGGTACCTGTTCTTATCCAATATATGCAGGACACCACCTACTAAGCCCCCTACTGACAGCAATAATTGCTTAGGTGCGGAGCCGGCGTGAGTGAGCTGTCCCTCCAGAGGGCACCATGACGTCCGTTCAGTGACAGTCCCTTTGGATTTGCCGATACTGGTGACCCCAACAGAACCAAACCAAGGCCACAGACGTGGAGAGGACATCGGAACTGAGGTCACCATGAGAGTAGGGCATGAGGGGCCACAGAATTTGAGGCTTTTTTTTTTTTTAAATGCTGATCGATGAGAATGAGGATGATTAAGATGATGCTTTGGATTTCCATTCCGTTTTGAGACTGCGTGACAGGCTGTACTCTACGCTTCCTTTCATAATATATCCTGGGCGTAAACCAGGCCCGAGAGATACAGACACACCTGCAGTGAAATTTGAGCAACACTATCAGAGACGCATCCATTCAGTGGATGAAACTCGACTGGGTAGGAGCCGGTTGGAGCAGAAAAATCCCACATGACTCTGATGGGAATCGAACCCATGACCTCCCAGCCAGGAGTCCGTGACACCAGCCACTTCGCCATGGTCGCCATGGTGGCTGGTCAGAGTTGCTTTTCAGTTGATGTTTCTATTAGGATTGCATGGAGCTTAAATTCAACATTATATGTGCAGTGCTTAGACTTCCACTGCGGGATTCATAATCAGCAGTGCTTTGATGATGTCAGGAAGTTGTGTGTGTTTGTGTGTGTCTGTGTGTCTGTGTGTGTGTGTGTGTGTGTGTGAGCGAGACTCTTGTATTTGCCAGCTACGGGTATGAAAATTTGAAGTCACGTATGTGAAGTGGTGCTTGCAGTCTGCATGTGTTGTGTGGTCTAATTAACTGGAATGTGTGATTGTAATCATTTTTAAGTGAATCAAGCCAGACATGCGTAAGATGAGCTGGAAGTGGACCTGAAATGCACAAATGAAGGCGAAGGCTTAGTACCAGACTAGAAATTGCTATAGCAATCAGCAGTGGATATTTTTCCTTTCAGGCCAATTTGGTTAAAAAAAAGAACACACACAAAAAAAACAACAACCAGCAGACAAACAAAAAGAAAAGGTCAGTACTGTAAATAAAAGAATGAAAAGAAAATTGAAACTCTTGATTTATGCAGGGCATATGGACCCCAAAAAAAAGGAGTTTGGCGTCATATACTATACCGTGTCAGACCATAGCATTCTACGGCAGTTAGTTAGCTCTGCCAGGCCGAAGTTTTGTGGCAAATGCAGTCATAAGACAGTCAAGTGACGCCCACCCTACTTCCGCCAACGGAAGTTGCCGATGTTCGCCTCCCGAACTTCCATTCACCTTCGGCCTGCCGTCCAAGCTAGATAAGTCTTGTGCTGTGTCTCGCCTGTTCTTCTGCCTTTGTGTAAAGATTGCTTCTTTACTTGATCTGTTGTGGCTTGCGCTTTACCCTTGATATTCTTGTCGTGTGAGGCTTTTGGTGGGCGATCATTTTAATATTTTTCATGATCGCCTCTAATCTTGTGACTTTGTCGTCGTGACTCTCGCGATTTTGTTCGATCGTCGACTCCTTCGTCTTTGTTCTCTTGCGAGTTTGTTTTGGTGCGGCCCTTTTGCACCTTCTTTTGTCTTCGTTGCCCTCGGTAACTCATTCCCATTCGGACTACCCGGTAATTTTGTTCTAAGATTGAACACTTACCCGTATTTTCGTCCGACGATCGAACCCCCTTCGTTCCTCGCGGCCGCCATCTTTCTCCATGCCAGTCGTGCTTTCCACCACATCGCCTCGTTTACACTAAGTTGGCACGAAGTTATTGTACTCCTTCTAGGTTTAGCTTTCCAGTTTTGTTGTACTAGTGCATACGGATCTTTTCTTTGCTAAAAGTCGATCGCACTAGTACACGCTGCTGGAATTGACTTCGTGTTTTGACCACGTTGATCGAGATTTCGACCACGCACCATTATTCAGCATTTTTGAGTGCCGGTCATCACAGTGCAATTTCGTACTGTCCCCTGTCTTTCGATCGTTACTTGCCTTCGATTGTTGACATCCTTCCCCCATCAGGTCGATCGAGTAGTGTCTATCCCTCGATCTACCCCCCTTGTCTCCTCTTTGCGTTCATGCGTTCGAGATTGTCCCATCCACCAGTGCCCAACATGGTGAAGGACACCAACGGGTCAAGCCGCTCACTTCTCGGGAGTCGCTCACTGCCATGGAGGACCCGCGTGTCGATTCCGTGGGACAATCCGTTCTATCCCAAGAACGTATGGCTGGCGTTGAGGAGGCTTCCGCGCAGGGGACGCGCGAACTCCATTACCATACCTCCTCGACCCGACCGGCGGACGCACATTTGTTACGTCCAAAGGCGAGTAAGCAAAAGGCCATTATTTTCCGAACCCTTGTCATTCAATCTTTCTAAGAAATCCAAGGGCAAGGCCCCCTTAAAAGGACCTGTTCCTTCCAAAGGTGTTTCTCGAAATTCTTCCCCATCCCCTCCCTCCTCGCCTTCTCGCCTTTGGATGCGTATGGAGACACCTCCCCATCATGCTGTGTCCCACAACTCTCGGCCCCGGGGAACCTTGCCGAGTCATGGGCCAGCACGGGTGACGGGACATGGTCGGAATCACCGCCTGTCACTCGCCAGAATGAGACCCGTGTCGTCTGCCTTCCCCCCACTGACGACACCGAGTCTCATTACACTCTTCCCAAACCGTGCCCGGGTGCAGCCACCACCCGCGCACGAGGAGCGTCAACACTCCGGTGGAGGAGTTACGGCCAGTCTCTGGTGGTACCCACCCACTGACAGTAACTCCAGGTCTTGGCCGCAGGTATTGGGTTTTCGGTCGGATCTGCGCCCAGACCCCACGACGTCGACCCACCCCGAGCGACTGTCGCACCATCCCCTAGGGGTACAGGACGTTGGGGGACAGACTTATTTCTGCCCCCCACTGGGCAATGTCTGCGGTCCCCGTTCCCCGGGGGGAGGATCGACCAGTGGGACCACGGGTAACCTGCGGGATCCCGACTTAGGGGGGGACTCATCACCACAACCATCCCAGTCTGCATCCATACGAGTAAGGGGCTTGGCCACCACTCCCCCCCCCCCCCCCCCCCCCCCCCCAGCCTCCCCTGTTTCGCAGGGAACAGGCTGGGATTGCACTTTGGGACATGCAGCAGGCAGTGCACTCCCCTGGGCGGGGACGCGACAGTCTCTCTCGCACCCCCACCCCTGGTGCCTCAGGTTACCCAGGTCCCCGAGGAAACCCTGCCCTAGGGCAGCCACCGCCCACCACTCTCCCCGGGGACCGGTACCGGTGGCTCTATGCCCCCGAGAGGGACCAGTGGCGTCATGCGGACAACCAATATGGTTCCCTTTGGTCGGATGTGGCACCTGGCTACCCCCAGCTGGCTCGACCTTGTGGTCCGCCTCCCTCTCGGGCGCTGTGTCCAATCGGCCGGCGCCCCCACCCCCTAGTCTGCCCCGCCGATCATGGAGCCACCAGGGGACCCGCCCTCGCATTCCCCTACTCCCCAGCCAGGGGCGGATCCCCCATGCACCCCTGCCATTGCTCCCAGGGGATGGATCTGCCCATCCTCCCCAGGAAGCCTATCCCCAGTCTGAGAACAGAACCAAGGAGTCCCTTCCCTAGCCTGACGGCTTCTCTTTCTTAGAGGCTTGGCAAACTGGGACCTTTGTCGTTAGGGAACACCCACCTTCCGGCAAGGTCCCCTTCTTGGCTAGGTTTGCCCGGGCCCTGTCCTTCCAGCGAACTAAGCCAACACTTGCCGCTCCTGAGTCCCTCAAGACCTTGTGGGGGAGCCAAGCAATTTTGGCCAGGGGTGCACAGCTGTCCCTCCTCCGGGCATCGAGTTCTCTCTGCCCCCAACGTGGTCCCAGTAGGATCTTTCCTCAAGGACCCGCGTTCCACGCCTTTTCGGTGTTTTCTATTTCCCACGCTGACTGCCGGTTGATCCAAAACCAGCCCCCCCCCCCCCCCTCCCCCCCACCTCCACCTCCATTTCTATTAAGACACTCGTGGAGTGGGACAGGATTGCACGATCTGGGCTCATGCAAACCTCCCACAGGGCATGCCTTCTAGACATGCTTCTGCAGCGTGCTGAGGAGCTTTGGCCTCCAGAGGACGGCACTGCCTCGTGCGCTTACCCTTGATATTTTTGTCGTGTGAGCTTTTGGTGGGTGATCATTTTAATATTTTTCATGATCGCCTCTAATCTTGCGACTTCGTCGTTGTGATTCTCGTGATTTTGTTCGATTGTCGACTCCACCTTCGTCTTTGTTCTCTCGCGAGTTTGTTTTGGTGCGGCCCTTTTACACCTTCTTTTCTCTTCGTTGCCCTCGGTAACTCATTCCCATTCGGACTACCCGGTAATTTCGTTCTACGATCGAACAGTTACCCAGTATTCGTCCGATGATCGAAAACCCTTCGCTCCTCGGCTGCCATCTTTCTCCACGCTGGTCGTGCTTTCCACCACATCACCTCGTTTACACTAAGTTGGTACGAAGTTTATTGTACTCCTTCTAGGTTTAGCTTTCCAGTTTTGTTGTTCTTGTGTGTACGGATCTTTTCTTTGCTAAAAGTCGATCGCACTAGTACACGCTGCCGGAATTGACTTAGTGTTTTGATCACATTGATCGAATGGCAGTTAGTCAACTCTGCCTGGCCAAAGTTTTGTGACAAATGCAGTCATAAGATAGTCACAGAATTTAAAGGAATTGGAGGAGGGCAAGGCACCGTAGTGGTTCTTGGGGTTAACCGTTATGGCTGCATTGGCCGCATAAAAGGAGATCCCTTTAGAACTGTCTGCCCTGGTCATGCGAAGATCCCTTAAATAAAAGCTTATAAAGGGGTTCTTTCCCGACGCCAGTAGGCTGCCTCCAGGAGATTGTACAAGGGGACAGAGTGCTGGAATGCTGCGGAAGCGGCCAGCGCTCTGACTTCATGTGCCCGGGTGGATAGGACGGGGAGATCCTTAGACGCCTGGGCGTAATGCGGATCTGACCATCTGAGAGAGCCACCTGGAGATGATTGCAGCTGAGATGTCTTTCTTATTGTTGGGATTGATGGAAATAAGTAGACGTCGCTGGGAAGAGCGCCTGGGGTGCGAACGTTCCCAGTAATATTTGAGACACCTGGAAGGGCACAGGTCCATGTCTCCCCCGCTTTTCCCTGCTTCCAAGGATATCCACCAGCAAGCGGATGACGAGGGAAGGGGAGGGAGTGCCTGGTTCGTGATTCTTAGCTAGGAACTCAGGAAGGAACTTGAGAGAGACAGAGGCAATGTCTCTGGGGTCCCCGCTGATAGCGTGGATCTCGCTCCACCTGGCTGAAGCCAGGGCGAGGAGAAGGGTGGTTTTTCATGGAGAGGAGGTGTTCAGGAGGTCAAAGGGTAAAGTGGAGATAGGCTCAAAAGGGGGTTTTTCTGAGAGCGTCAAGGACGATGAAACAGGTCCCAAAGGGGAGTGCGCCTGGGCGACTGGGACTCTCATAGGGCCATCCCCTAGAAATTTCTCTGAGAAGGAAGTCATTCTGAAAAGAGGGACCGCCGAGTTGGCGGATGGTTGTGCAGATGGCCTACCTGTAGCCCCGTATGGAGCTAGCTGAGAGCCTACGGGAGGAGGATAGGTGAGACAGGAAGTTTCCTATCTGGATATTGGAAGGGCGGTCATGGGGAACAGAGTGCTTGAGCACCAAGAGACCCATTTTTCCCACGGTAGTCGTATAGGGACCAGTCTCGCCTTCCTGATCATCTTGTGGAGGATCGAGAAGGGGGGAAAGGCGTATGCTATGAGGCCCGACCAGGGGAGGGAAAGAGCGTCGCGATCGCATAAGCCTGGGGATCGGGGACGGGAGAGACATACACCGGCAGACTATGGTTGAATCAGGTGGCAAACAGGTCGACCATGGGTCTGAACCAACGTTCCCACACCGCTGAAAGAGTGAGCCGGCTGAGAGTCCACTCCGTGAGGAGGACGGACTTGGAGCGGCTGAGAGAGTCTGCCAGGTTGTTGTGCATCCCCGCTATGTGTCTGGCACGAAGGGTGATTCCCTGAGCGTGACACCAGCGCAGGAGAGCCTCCGTCCGAAGGGAGTGGCTGATTGAGCGTGCCCCCCCCCCCCCCCTCCTCCCCCCTTTGTTGACGTAACAAGCCAACCGAGGTGTTATGAGAAGGAGAACAAATCGGTGCGAGACCTGGTCCTGGAAGCGGAGGAGGGCTAGCCTGACCGCTTCCAGTTCCAAGACATTGATGTGGAGAAGGGAGGTCTGTGGATCCCACAGTCCGGAGGCATGGCTGTTCTCCAAGTGGGCCCCCCAGCCCGAGTTGGAGGCGTCTGTGTAGAGTTCCAGGGCTGAGTGGGGAGGGGAGATGGGAACCCCCGAGGTGGAGAGTGGAGGGGTTGAGAGCCACTCCTCCGTGGCCCAAAGGAACCAGGGTCCGAGAGGGATGGTCTGATCCAGCGGTCAGAGGTCTGCGACCAGTGACGGCGGAACTCCCTCTGGAGTTGCCACTTGGGACTCGTCCAAGGGGAATGCAGGATGACAGGGACTCCATCATCCCCAAGAGGAGGACAGAGTCCTTGCCGACGTGTGGGAGGCAGGGCGGAGACGGGAGATGAGGTCCAGCAAACGAGTTGGACCTCTCTGGAGTCGGGGACACCTGCATGGAAATCGTGTCGAAGCTCATGCCCAGGAAGGAGAAGAGCTGACTCGGGCTGAACTCGCACTTGCAGGGGTTGATGACAAACCCCAGTGAGGAGCATTGGCGAAGAAGTTCTGATGTGTGGGCTTGGCAGAGGGGCCCTGGAGGGGGCCAGGACAAGCCAGTCGTCTAGGTTACACCAGGAGGCGAGTGTCCTTCTGCCTTGTGAAGGAGGCCATCTCCTTGACAACCTTCGTGAATAGGAAGGGTGCCAGGTGCAGGGAGAGGCCGAAGGGTAGCGCCTTGAACTGAAACCCCCGGGTCCCCACCAGACGAACCTCAGGTAGCGTCTGTGAGATGGGTGTATTAGGATTTGGAAGTAGGCGTCCTTCAAATCTATGGAGGTGGCCCAGTCCTGATGGTGGATGGAGTCCCTGATGTGGGATGGGGTCTCCATCTTGAATTGATGGGTCTGATGAACTTGTTTAGGGGGGAGAGGTTGAGGATGGGCCTCCAGCATCCCGAGGGTTTGGGAACCACAAAGAGGTGAGAGTAAAACCCTTGGATTGAGATGGGCTATCTCTGAGATGGCCCCTTTGAGGAGGAGTTCCTCGACCTCCTGGCGAAGTGCCTCCGCCTGAGCAGGAGGGGATTCGCGCTGGAGGGAGGAGGAGAGGCCAGAAAGAGGGGGGCGTTCGTGTGCCCAACGCAAACGGAAGCCCTCCCGTAGAACTGACACAATCCAGGGGCTGAGGCCCATATGGCGCCACTGGTAGGCTGCCTGCCAGGGGTGCCGAGGGGTGGGGTGAGAGCGAGGGAGTGTCTGCCATTTCCCGCTTCCCTGGAGGCGATTCTGCCAGTCATCTCTCCATGGCCGTTGCCTGCTGACTGAACCAAAAATTCTGTTGGGATTCTTCGGTTTCGGACTAGAGGCTGAAGGGGGCACTTGGCAGGCCGTGTGATGCGAGGGGGATGCCTTGGTGGGGTAAGGCTGGGGTCTGGAATGAGAGGTGGAACGAGGGGCAGGGCCCGCAGGACGAGGCTGGCGAGGGGGGCCTCACTGAAAAGGAGGCCGCCTGCTTGCGCTCCTCGATGGAGTGGTTGATGACTGTCATCGAGTAGTCGCCGAATAGCGACTGTTCCTGCCCGGAATGCATCGCAGGGCCGCTTGAGCGCCGGGGAGAGATGCGACTGGGAGAGGACAACATCTCTGATGGCCAGTAGGCAGTTGAAGTGGCTGCTGGCTGCGCTGTCCGTCGCAGCCGCCGAAAGGTGATGCTCGATCTTGTGGATCAAGAAGCGCATCAGGGGGGTCGCCAAAGGGGCGAGGGTCTGCCTCGAGGTGTGACCCAGACTCGCCAGCGTCCAGGGACACTGAGATAGTGCCGTCCCACGGAGACCAAAGCTCCTCAGCACGCTGTAGGAGCATGTAGAAAGACATGCCCCACGGTGTTGGTATGTACGAGCCCAGGTCGTGCAATCCTGTCCCACTCCATGAGATTCTTAATAGAAATGGATTTGGAGGTAGGGGAGGGCAGGTTTTGGATCAGCCGGCAGTCAGCGTGGGAAATGGTGATTTCCCGGGTGGTGGGTGGGCCGAAAAACACTGAAAAGGCGTGGTCGGAGGAACGCGGGTCCTTGAGGAAAGACCTACTGGGACCCGCGTTGGGGGCAGAGAGAAACTCGATGCCCAGAGGAGGGACGGCCTGTGCACTCCTAGCCAAAATTACTTGGCTCTCCCACAAGGTCTTGATAGACTCGGGAGCTTTGATAGTTGGCCGAGTTCGCTGGGAGGGGCGGGGCACGGCGGGACCTAGCCAAGGAGAAGACCTTGCCGGAAGGTGTGGGTTCCCTGACGACAAGGTCCTGGTCGCCAAGCCTCCAAGAGAGAAAAGCCGCCAGGCTGAGGAAGGGTTTCCTCGGTTCCATCCTCAGACTGGGGATAGGCTTCCTGGGGGGAATGGGCAGATCCATCCCCCGGGAGCAATGGCAGGGGTGCATGGGGATTCCGCCCTGGCTGGGGAGTAGGGGATTGCAAGGGCGGGCACTCAAGGCATTCCGGGGCAGAACAGTCGCTATTTGGCGATTATTCGGCTGTGGTCATCAACCACTCAGTCCAGGAGCGCAAGCAGGCAGCCTCCTTTTCAGTTAGGCCCCCTTGCCAGCCTCGTCCTGCGGACCCTGCCCCTCGTTCCTCCCCTCACTCCAGACCCCAGCCTTATTCCCGCAAGGCATCCCCTCGCATCGCACGGCCTGCCAAGCGCCCCTCTTCAGCCTCTAGGCCGAAACAAAAAAAAAAACTCAACAGAATTTTCGGTTCAGTCAGCAGGCACGTCCACGGAGGTGACTGCAGACTCTCTCCAGGGGAGCGGGAAATGGCAGACACCTCGCTCCCCCCCAGGCCCCTCGGCGCCCCTGGCAGGCAGCCTACCAGTGGCGCCGTATGGGCCTCAGCCCCTGGATAGTGTCAGTTCTACAGGAGGGCTTCCTTTTGCATTTGGCACACGAACGCCTCCCTCTTCTGGCCTCTCCTCCTCCCTCCAGTGAACCCCCTCCTGCTCAGGCGGAGGCACTTCGCCAGGAGGTCGAGCAACTCCTCCTCAAAGGGGCCTTCTCAGAGATAGCCCATCCCAACCGGGGTTTTACTCTCCCTCTTCGTGGTTCCCAAACCCTCTGGGGGCTGGAGGCCATCCTCAACCTCTCCCCCCTAAACAAGTTCATCAGACCCACCAAATTCAAGATGGAGATCCCATCCCAGATCAGGGACTCCATCCACCATCAGACTGGGCCACCACCATAGATTTGAAGGACGCTTACTTCCAAATCCTAATACACCCATCTCACAGACACTACCTGCGGTTTGTCTGGCGGGACCGGGTGTTCAGTTCAAGGCGCTGCCCTTCGTCCTCTCCCTGGCACCCTTCCTCTTCACAAGGGTTGTCAAGGAGATGGCCTCCCCTTGCAAGGCAGGAGGACATTCGCCTCCTGGTGTAACCTAGACGACTGGCTTGTCCTGGCCCCCTCCAGGGCCCTCTGCCAAGCCCACACATCCAAAACTTCCGAGTCTAATGCTCCCTCACACTATGCTCCTCACTAGGGTTTGTCATCAACCCCAGCAAGTGTGAGCTCAGTCCCAGTAATGGTTCTCTCTTTTCTAGGCATGAGCTTCGACATGATTTCCATGCAGGTGTCCCCGACCCCAGAGAGGTCCACTCGTTTGCTGGACCTCATCTCCCGCCTCCGCCCTGCCCTCCCACACGTCGGCAAGGACTCTGTCCTCCCTCTGGGGGATGATGGAGTCCCTGTCGTCCTGCATTCCCCTAGGACGGGTCCCCAAGCGGCAACTCCAGAGGGAGTTCCGCCGTCGCTGGTCGCAGACCTCCGACCGATGGGATCCGACCATTCCCCTGGACCCCTGGTCCCTTTGGGCCATGGAGGAGTGGCTCAACACCTCCACTTTCCATCCCGGGGTTCCAGGTCATCCCCTCCCCACTCAGGCCCCTGGAACTCTACACAGACGCCTCCAACTCGGGCTGGGGGGCCCACTTGGAGAACAGTCATGCCTTGGGACTGTGGGATCCACAGACCTCCCTTCTCCACATCAATGTCTCGGAACTGGAAGCGGTCAGGCTAGCTCTCCTCTGCTTCCGGGACCAGGTCCCACACCATTTTGTTCTCCTACTCACGGACAACACCTCAGTGGTTTATGTCAACAAGGGGGGCACGCTCAATCAGCCTTTCCCTTCGGACAGAGGCTCTCCTTCACTGGTGTCATGCTCAGGGAATCACCCTTCATGCCAGACACATATAGCAGGACGCACAACATCCTGGCAGACTTTATCAGCCGCTCCAAGTTCCGTCCTCCACAAGGAGTGGACCCTCAGCCCGTCTCGCGTGTTCAGCGGTGTGGGACACATTGGTGCAGGCCCATGTTCGACCTGTTTGCCACCCGACTCAACCATCGTCTGCCAGTGTACGTCTCTCTCGTCCCCGATCCCCAAAGCATATGCCGATCGACGCCCTATCCCTCCTCTGGACAGGCCTCATAGCATACGCCTTTTCCCCCCCTTCCCGATCCCTCCACAGGTGATCAGGAAGGCGAGACTGGAAAGGACCCAAGCTCATCCTCTTAAACCCTTGGTGGCCGACTCGGACCTGGTTTCCGGACCTCAAGTCTCTCCCCATGTACCCTCCCCGCTAACCACCCGGTGGGGACATGCTCGCAGGGCAAGCACTGAGTCCCTATACGACTACCGTTGGGAAAAAATGGGTCTCTTGGTGCTCAGAACACTCTGTTCCCCATGATCTCCCTTCCAATATCCAGATAGGAAACTTCCTGTCTCACCTATCCTCCTCCCGTATGCTCTCAGCTAGCTCCTACGGGGCTACAGGTCGGCCATCTGCACGACCATCCGCCAACTCGGTGGTCCCTCTTTTGAGAATGACTTCCTTCACAGAGAAATTTCTAGGGGGGTGGCCCTATGCAAGTCCCAGTCGCCTAGGCACATTCCCCTTTGGGACCTGTTCATCGTCCTTGACACTCTCAGAAAACCCCCCTTCGAGCCTATCTCCACCTTGCCCTTTGACCTCCTCTTCATGAAAACCACCTTTCTCCTTGCCCTGGCTTCAGCCAGAAGGTGGAGCGAGATCCACGCTATCAGCGGGGACCCCAGAGACATTGCCTTCCCACAGGGACGGCTCTGTCTCTCTCAAGTTCCTTCCCGAGTTTTTAAGCTAAGAATCAGGAACCAGGTACTCCCTCCCCATCCCCTCGTCATCCGCTCGCTGGTGGATATCCTTGGAAGCGGGGAAAGCGGGGGAGACATGGACCTGTGCCCTTCTAGGTGTCTCAGATATTACTGGGAATGTTCGCGCCCACAGGCGCTCTTTCCAGTGACGTCTACTTATTTCCATCAATCCAACAATAAGAAAGATATCTTTGCTGGCACCATCTCCAGGTGGTTTTCCTCAGACGGTCAGATCCGCGTACGCCCCAGGCGTCCAAGGATCTCTCCGTCCTATCCACCCGGGCACATGAAGTCAGAGCCCTGGCCGCTTCCGCAGCGTTCCAGCACTCTGTCCCCTGGTGCAATCTCCTGGAGGCAGCCTACCGACATTCTGAAAACCCCTTTATAAGCTTTTTTAAGGGATATCCGCATGACCAGGGCTGACGGTTCTAGGAATCTCCTTTGTGGCGGCCAGTGCAGCCATAACGGTTAACCCCAAGAACCATTAGGGCGCTCTGCCCCTCTCTGATTCCTTTAAATTCTGCTATGGTCTGACACGGTATAGTATATGACGCCAAAATGGGGAGTTTTTATCATACTCCCTGTTTGGCTAGTATACTTACCATGTCAGACTCTAATGCCCGCTCTACCTTCCCCTCTGGCGCCAAGGTTCTCGGGTTTCCTTGTGCGCAGGCCTCGCTGAATGAGGTTCGGGAAGCAAACATCGGCAACTTCCGTTGGCGGAAGTAGGGTGGGCATCACGTGACTGTCTTATGACTGCATTTGCCACAAAACTTCGGCCTGGCAGAGCTGACTAACTGCCGTAGAATGCTATGGTCTGACACAGTAAGTATACTAGCCAAAGAGGGAATATGATAAAAACTCCCCATATAAGGGGAGGCAAGAGAGAAAAGCAGATGTGGTGTATGCTTGAGAAAGAGGCAGAGAATATGTTTACAAAGAGAGCTAAGGAAAAGATTCTGGAAATGAAGAACGGACAATGTACAAAAACATATGACAAAACAATTGAAGTCTATCAACTGTTGGCATCAGGTTGTGGATGTTTTTCACGAGAGCTGGTGACCATGTTTGAGGATCACTACCCTGAGACCCTGAAGACCTGCTTCGTGATCAATGGTATGCTGCTGTCGGACTTTGTCCAGTATGTCTGTTGTGTATGTCATCATGTGTGTGCTCGTCTTTACTGCCCCGTAGGGTAGGGAGAGAAAGTGTCGCAGGATGTTTTCTGTGAGTGTGTGTGAGTGTGTGTGTGTGTGTGTGTGTGTGTGTGTGTGTGTGTGTGTGAGAGAATGAGAGAGAGAGTGAGTGTGTGTGTGTGGGTGTGTGTGTGTGTGTGTGCTGGCCAAAAAGTTCAAGAATAGTTTGCTTGCTCTTCATGGAGTTATGTAGAGTTGACTGTAAGGTCAAAGTCTACAAGACAACACATTCTGCGGTACGTTGGTGCAAAACTGATGACATGTGGATTAGAAATCATTGATAAATACATCTGACTCAACTCCACACTATTTTTCAGGTCAGTGAGCTTTGTTAAATGCAGACTGTGGCTGCTGCACTTAAACGATCTGGCAGCCCAGTGGATTGTCAAGGTCAATTCAAAAAGGAAATAAATGAAATAAAACTCAATATATATTGTCATGTGTAAAGACTGCATTATGACTGAGAGAAGTAACAGTGTCATCTGCTCTGGTGATCAGGATTGGCGTCCATTTGCCAGACTCTGCTTTTTTTTTTTCTTTTTTTTTAATTAATGTTGATAGTATGACTTGTCAGTAGTGTAAGTCCCACTCTGCTTTTGCTGTTCCCTATACTGTAGATCAGGAGGGGGAGGATACTTATCTTGCCTTGCTTTAGTGTACTGAGTCTTGTGTCTGCTGGCACTGAGTGACAAACCACTTTGGGCACCCCAGCCATTCTGCGCCACAAAGAAATCGTTCACACGACGGGGCTGCCCTCTAGCGTTATATGTGTTGCCAGTTTGTTGTGGTCTGCTGTCGAGTGAAGCTGGCGCCTTGCCTGCATATAGCTTCTTCCACATGCAAATTACTGAGTGATTTGACGTGTTGACACAACCAGCAGCGGAATGTGGCATACAGACTGCGCAGTTCATCAACAGAAGGCGGCCAGAGAGCTGACCAGATCAGCAAGAAGTGGTACCCGATTTGGGTATGCACTGTGGAATATTAACGAGGGAAAGGGGAAGACGTTTACTCTGTCCCCTCTTAAACTATGCTTATCCACAACCAAACCCGAGCCTGCACTCAGACGCTGCTTTTATTTGTTTTGTTTCTAGATCTTCTTGATGCAGCATTACTTCCTCACATTTCTTATGTGTGGCCTACGCTCGGCTACACCCTAGGCTTTTCCGTTGTGGCCTCACGGCTGGACGTCCCCAGGGAGCTCAGTCAGAGTGAGGTCATATTGAAGCCACCCCATGGAGGAGATCGTGCATGGCTGGTTGAGTCATTTGAGCAATGTTTTTTATGTGTTCAGGACAGTACCAGTTAGGTCCCCCTGTTGATGACAGACATTGAAGCTGAGGAGCTTGGCTGATTGACCTTTCCCTGAATTGACCTTTCCCTGAAGGAACGGAGGTTTTTTTTTGGGGGGGGGAAGGGGGGGGGGGGGGGGGTGTTTACTGGTTTTGCGTTCATCAGGTTTCAGGTTGGTGGAAAAAAAAATGCTGCTGGGATCAGTCAGTGTTTCACCAACTGTGTATATATACATGTTTTTTTTTGTCCTGTCCAGCTCCAAAGATATTCCCCCATTGCCTACAAACCTAGTCAAGCCATTTCTGAGTGAAGAGACAGCCCGGAAGGTTCACATCATTGGAAGTAAGATGGTGTAGCATATTTTGTTCTGATACTGTGCGTGTGAAAAATTATTTTGTATGGGCAAGCATGTGTGTCAAGTCAAGTCCAAATTATCTAAATTGAGGGTTAAAAAATAAGCTTTCCAGCTTTTTCACATCCTGGCCTCATAAACAAGAAAGGGATTAACGCAACATACAACCACAAGCTCAAAAACATTTTTAAAAGCACACAATTTCTATCATGCAAATACGTAACTCTTATATGTGAAACAATAATGAAACTATTGTTGGAACATCACGTACAAGCAGAGAGAGAGAGAGAGAGAGAGAAGGGGATTGTATTGATGGAAATGGCTTTAATTGATGCACAGAATTTCTATCAGATGCATTTTTAGTGCTTTTTTAAATGTCTTTTTTGAGGGACGTGTGTGTGTGTGTGTGTGTGTGTTTGTGTGTATGTGGTTTGTGTGCGTGTTGCTTGAGTGAGTGAGTGTGTGTGTGCGTGTGTGTGTGTGTGTGTGTGTGTGTGTGTGTGTGTGTGTGTGTGTGTGTGTGTGGTGTGGTGCAGTAGTAACACTTACATTTTACATCTTTTTTACAAAATTTTCGACATTAAACAAGAAGTTTATAGAGAGAGAGAGTACATTTGTGTGTCTGGGTGTGTGTGTTGTGTTTTACAAATAACTTGTAGATACATGCCCTGATCATACTCTGATACGGTCTGTTGTGGTGGACTGGGCTGTAAGCAACATGAAACGAATGGAATGTAAATACCTATGAGTATATGTGTGTGTTTGTGCGCATACATGTGTGTGTGTGTGTGTGTGTGTGTGTGTGTGTGCGTGTGTGTGTGTGTGTGGTGTGTGTGTGTGTGTGTGTGTGTGTGTGTGTGTGTGTGTGTGTGTGGTGTCTACATGTGTGCACGCATGCATTCCTTTCTGCTTCATCACACATACTCATTTCCAGATGTGTGCTGGAGGGTAGGGAAGGAAGGGGTGGGTGGGAGTGTAAACTTGCACTCTCACATTTGCACATATTTATGGCCTGCATGATGGTACGTGTGTGTCTGTACACAGCCAACTACAAGCAGACCTTACTGAAGTACATAGACGAGGACCAGCTGCCCCCAGCATTGGGGAGGTAGCCAGTGCGACCCTGACGGCAACATATACACTGTGCTTCACGGGTAGGTTGCCCCCCACCCCCCCCCCCCCCTTCTCCCAGGGAAGGTACAGCCTACGAAGCAAGCAGGATGGAGGCTTCAGTCTTCTGTGTGTGGATGGTTGTGTCTGTGTCTGTACCTGTGTCAACAAAATAACTTAACAACTGTAGGGCAGGTATCTTTAGGTTTTAGAAGAAGATTCATAGGGTCGCATCTGCACATGGTTTCAGATTTGAAGTCTGTAGGCTGAAAAGTGATTAAGTGTGGAGGGGTATATCGTCAGACTTTGGAGAGGACTGGCCAGCGTGGTGCCGGAAGCGCTGAGCCTGTGGCAGCCGCTGTGGGACAGTCTGTGCCCTCTGCTGGTACCTGTCTTTGACATGTACAACACACACTGACGCTTTTAGGTCCTTGCTGTCCACCATCATCAGAAGACATCTATCAGTAGTGTGCTGGGATGGCCAAAGAGATGGCCGTGACAGTTTATCAGTTGTGTGTTGTCAGTGTGACATCTGTGGATGGCCAAAGAGATGGCCGTGACAGTTGATCAGTTGTGTGTTGTCAGTGTGACAGCTTGTGTGGATAGCCAAACAGATGGTTGTAACAGTTTATTAGTAGTGTGATGTTAGTGTGACAGCTTTTTTGTGGGTAGACCTAATAGTATACCTAAAACCCCTTCACAAAATATGAGAATATTATTATGCACAGCGGCTGAGAGGGGAGGCAATTTCAGTGTATTGAGGGGATGACTTGCACTGATAAGGGTTGTGCCCTGTTCCTTGGATACTGTTTTAATAGCTAAAAGGGAGTTTGTGTGTTTTTACCACCTGTCCTGCTTTCCTTCACAGGGAAGGGGGGGGGGGGGGAGGTGGGAGAGTTGATGGCATGAAAGATGACACAGCGGGTGGCAGGTAGGAGGGACTTTATGGGGGAGCCACACTTGAACAGGGTTTTATTTATTTATTTATTTTATTTTTTTGAAACAACAACAAATCAATGTTTTATTGGTATGTGGAAAGTGAAGTGGCAATCATAACCCAACCTTTTTTTTAGCATCTGACAAGTGAGAGTGAAGCCCCTTGTTGTTTGGTTGACTGTTGTGTTTAACTGAACATATTACTGTCTTTGCATCACTTTAATTGTTTTTGTCGTCATGTCAGAAGTGACACGCATACTGTAACAGTCATGTGTGATGGATGTCATGACTCATCGCGTGCTGTATGTGACAGGTGGCGGGAGAGGTGGCATATGATGGATGTCACACTCTGTGTGCTGTATGTGACAGGTTGGGGGACAGGTGCCCTATGATGGATGTCACGACTCATCGTGTGCTGTATGTGACAGGTGGGGGGACAGGTGCCCTATGATGGATGTCACGACTCATCGTGTGCTGTATGTGACAGGTGGCGGGGAGAGGTGGCATATGATGGATGTCACATCTCTGTGTGCTGTATGTGACAGGTTGGGGGACAGGTGCCCTATGATGGATGTCACGACTCATCGTGTGCTGTATGTGACAGGTGGCGGGAGAGGTGGCATATGATGGATGTCACATCTCTGTGTGCTGTATGTGACAGGTTGGGGGACAGGTGCCCTATGATGGATGTCACGACTCATCGTGTGCTGTATGTGACAGGTGGCGGGAGAGGTGGCATATGATGGATGTCACATCTCTGTGTGCTGTATGTGACAGGTGGGGGGACAGGTGCCCTATGATGGATGTCACGACTCATCGTGTGCTGTATGTGACAGGTGGCGGGAGAGGTGGCATATGATGGATGTCACATCTCTGTGTGCTGTATGTGACAGGTGGGGGGACAGGTGCCCTATGATGGATGTCACGACTCATCGTGTGCTGTATGTGACAGGTGGGGGGACAGGTGCCCTATGATGGATGTCACGACTCACTGTGTCTGTATGTGACAGGTGGCGGGAGAGGTGGCATATGATGGATGTTTACAACTCTGTGTGCTGTATGTGACAGGTGGGGGGACAGGTGCCCTATGATGGATGTCACGACTCACTGTGTGCTGTATGTGACAGGTCTGCATGGGGGAGGGTGCCAGAGTCGTTCTACTCAGAGGATCTCTCAGACCTGACAGGTTTCACTGAGGCTTCTATAGGACGTGGATCCAGTCTCCAGGTGGATGTTGCTGTCAGCAAGCCAAACTGTATCATCAGGTATCTATATGATATTATAGGCTGCCCCAATTTCGTGCAGCCTTGTCTGTCTTTTTTTTTTTTTGCGGGGATTCCCATCAATCAGAATGAATGGTTTGTATTCCCCATGTTAGTTATCTTCATGCGTAACATACATATAGATTAAAAGTAATGTGACAAACCAGTGTGTGGGAAAAGGGGGATGGGGGTAGCGGGGATACGGGAGGGAGGACAGGAAAGAGGAGGAGAAAGGACTGACTGGACACCCGCTACACCTGAATGACCACCCATGAAGTTGAAGTGGGCAGTAAACACGGACAGTGTTGATTTTGGATGCCCGCAGGACTTTAACTGAAATTGTCTGCAGCAGAGATCAGCTCAGCATTTCATACCCAGAGGAAAGTTTGTAGGGTGTTTTTTTTTATCCCAATTAAAGAGTTGGGGGCACGGTGCTGAAGAGGAAGGATGTTAGGGTACGGCTTGTTGGGAGGTGACATACTCAAGAAACAGTTGATGCTTTCTAAAACAATCGATCAAATCAAATTAACAGTGAAACTAGATGTCAAACAACGTCATACTCAAGAAACAGTTGATGGTTTCTAAAACAATCGATCAAATCAAATTAACAGTGAAACCAGACGTCAAACGACGTCTTCTTGGAAAGTGTAGAGTGTAGTGGTAATGCCACATCAACTCGGAGCTTCTGACAAGTCGGGCGATGAAAGGTCCATGTTGTTGATCAGCTGAATGAATGAATGAAGCATTCCTGACACTGCCAGTTAAAGAAGACTGAGGGACCGCCGTCTGAACTCTAAACATTCAACACTGTGACATGGACCATGTTAGCTTGGTGGGTGAAGTATTCTTCTCTTTATCCAAAGGTACAGGGTTCGGTCTTGTTTTGAGACAACTGAGGTAAAGGTGATTTCTTGTATGGAGGCAACATCTGTGCAGACATCTCCCCTTTTCAAGTTCTTCAGCTGAGACATTCAAGTTAAGGTTTGGTATCTGAATGTATACAGTAAAAACAAACAACCAACCTGTAGCACAACTCCACTCTATGCTTTGTTGAAGAATAGACCATATTTCGTTGGTGGGATGGAGAAAACACACAAAACCCAGCACATGCACACTGTTGTCATGTAAAGTCATTGTCCATGAAGATGCCTTGTGGGAATCTTCACAGAGGGACTGAAAAACATTGACATACACAAAATTCTTGCTGTTGATAAATCTTAGTGTTCGAACCGAGGAACAAGGAAGAAGGAGATCCACTGTGACATCAGATCAACGCTACTTTACATGGCCAGACTCCTGGTTGTAATCACCAGCACCATGGTGGTGGTGATTCATTCACTCACTCCAGTTTTATTTGTCTATCAGCAGGATTATGCAGAACCCATAGAACCTGTGATTAACCAAAACTTTGTTAAAGACAGAATATGGCCTGGGGACATGTACATGATGAATTTCGAATTGACACAGATGAAAGTGCAGACCTACAGTCGTTCAAAATGATAATTTACAAAATTTAAAATTCTGGGCACAGAAAAGATTGTGGACTAAGACTGGTGTAGTGATGAACTTGTTGCTTTAAGAATGTAAATCTGACCCGTACATACAAACCCATTAATCTGTTTTTTTGCGTCCGACGTTATTGTCCGTCTGCGATAACTGTCACTTATCCAGTATCTATTTTCAAATATCAGATCTGAATTAGGTACAAATTTTTACCGACTTGAATTTGAACACTATGATTTCATTATTGTGAAGGATTGATGAATGTCAATACGTAATATCTGTATACTGGAATATTTTAAACTTTTCAGTTATATGACTGCTGATATTTCCATGGCTTTTGTTGTCCTTTTGGGAAAAAAATACATGGTAAGTAACCCTTTCTAGTCACACTTAGTAATTCTTCCGCTTGGTGGAAACGAAAGTGATTTGTTTTCACTTGTGGCACAGACTCAGGAGGCAGATCATGATTGGGGGTGGATGGATTTGTCCGAGGTCAGTACTGCTCAAGTGCTGTTCTAGTATGTGTGTTTTTTCCTTTGATATTATTCTTCTGTATATTTTCTTTTCGCTCATTTTTTCTTTTCTTGGTTCACATTCTCATTGATTCGTGTGATAGCATCATTCTGTGTAATGTGAATCAGGTGTAGTTGTTATGACTTGTATGCCAAGGACAGTGTATTGTTTACCGGAGGACTGTGTATGCGCACCTGCGTGTTAGAAAGAGAGAATGTCCGTATGTGAAGGTCACGAGGCATGTAGGAGTGCCGGGTGGTGTAGAAAGAAAGATGTGTGGGCGTCAAATGTGGCGTGTAGGTGTGTGAGTGTGCGTGCGATGAGAGGTGGTGTGCGATGCTTGTGATGCGTGACCCCAGGTAGGACCGTGAGAGTGTGTGTGTGGTGGGTGTTCAATCTGTGAAAAGAACAAGTGTGAGCATGATGGTTGTGTGCTCTCGCCATTCGTGCATGGCCTACGTGCCAGGAAGTGCTGTCGATGACTTGCGAGCAATGATGGAGCTCAATAATATCATTGATGAGAGTTTAATCCATACTAAATTAATATAGCATTTTAATTCGCCCGCTGTTCCCTACAGCGTGTTTTAGGGAATTGACCTATCCAACCCTCCACATGTACTGGTCCACGTCCACAATATGTGTGCAGATCAGGAATGGATGCAAATGTTCTACAACA
>JADBJO010011387.1:62500-65150 GCA_016801955.1 Conus betulinus | reverse complement strand
AGGGTAAAAGATTGCGACACGGGACACCATCGTCACCACCACATGGGAATCTTCTGACGTCATCATCAATGTGTCATAGTGACGTAGGTCAGCATCGCATCATGACGCTTTTCATTGTGGCGCCATTCCCTGTGTTTTCCTGACGACAAAAGCAACGATGGCGCAGTATTAGATACTGTGAAATAGATAAAACGTTGGCAAAGACACTGAAGGAAGAGGATTAGTAATTCATCTCGTTTTCAACACCATTCGCCATTGTCCGGAGTCCCGTTCGCTAGCGAAGGTCCAGGCAAGAGAAGAGTTCACTTGGCGGGGCTGGTTGCCCTCTCGGCTAACCGTGTCTTTCAGCTTCTGGATCTCAGACTGCTTTTGGAGGTCGGGTGTTGCCTGCTATAGTAGTTTTTGATTGCGTTTGACCCTCTATGCGTGCTTCAATCTTGTCAGTTCGACGCTGCTAGGGGTGAAGTGCAGTGAAAAGACAGCTTGTTCGTAAACAGAAGAGAGACAGAGAGAGCCAGACTCCAACTGGTGAAAGGCATGGGTATTGATCCTTTGGGTATTGACATCTTTGACTCCACAAATTTATATCAACGTCTTTCATTTATTATCATGGTAATCACGTACAAACGCACATGAAAACATACACACAGGCATAGGAAACACACATGCAAGAGCGCATGTGTGCATGTGCCTGCGCGCGCGCGCGCGCGCACACACACACACACACACGCACGCACGCACGCACACACACACGCACACACACACACACACACACACACACACACACTGAGAAAGGGTGCTAACACACCAGAGCTATTCCAGTCTCCCTTCGTTTAATTTTACTTATTACTTGGTTCGTTACAGGAACGGTAGCTATTTTGAAGAAAAAAAATGTAAAAAAAACATCATTACTGATCACTGGTCTACTTTTCACTGTAGTATCATTCTTTGATGTCCCATTGGAAGTGAGCATAGAGTTCACAGCATTTCGTTTGTGGAAGGTTATGGAAGAAGAGGCTGACGAAATCATAAGACTTCCTACATTCTACAAACCCACTGCCAGTCGTTTACGTGACTGCTGATACTAGACAGTATCAATATGTCTGAAAACCGTACATGAAAAGATGGTCTGTCAGAGAACAATGACAACAAGATCAACAACAACACATACACTCACACATACACACACATGCGCACATGCACGCCCACCCCGCACACACATGCACGAACACACACACACACACACACACACACACACACACAGAGTATTGGAGACAAAGGAAAAGCAAACATGACCTCGACTATGGGGAAGGTCATGTATTTGGAGGTTGTACGCGATGTCGTCAGCGGAAATCCCCCAAGACAAAGGATATAACTGTCTGGGGGTGGGGTTGGGGGTTGTTCTCTTGATCAGTTATCAGTTTAGCATTAACTGCTTGCTCAATGCAGGCTTTAAAACGCTTGCAAGGATTACGTAATGATTTAGTGACAAATCCCAATTGTGGCGTGTGGCCATTATTCTCACTGGTTCTTACCACATAGAGTTGTCCGTCCTTCAGGAAGCGGCGTGACGTAGTTTCCTGTCCACAAAATGGTGTGTGTTTCCCCACTACCACGTCCCCTTCCTCCTGGAACTCATTCTGAACATCACACACACACACACACACACACACACAGATGACAGCTTAGGTACGACATTTTATAATTGGACCTCCGGCCTCCTCCCCACACACACACACACACACACACACACACACACACACACACACTCCCCCTCCCCCTCTCGCTGCCTCTCTAGCTCTGCCTTTCTCACTTTCCCAATCACCCTGTCTCTCTCACATTAAAAAAAAAAAAAGGCATATGGAGCAATTGCCAATGTGCACTGATGCCAGCACATGTTTGTGTCGGCTCCTGTCGTCACCCAACAGCGAGAAGAGTGAAGGCGGCAGAACCTAGGAATACACATTCAGTCAGGCCACAAGATGATGGGACAGACAGAATGGACAGCTCCTTGCACCATGTTGAGAATACATCGGTCAAAATTTTGTTGTTGTTGTTGTTGATGTTTTTATTAGATCCGGAGGTGTAGATCTGGTGTATCCGTAGCTGCGTCCATGCATTTCGTTACTAACATGACCATGTTTGTGAGTCCGCCGAGTGAAGATTCAGCCAGAATGGAATTCAATTTTTAAATGGAAATTAAAGTAAATCCGCCAGGTGTAACAGGGACAAGGAAACTACGAGACAAAACACAACGCGTTTCGACCTCTTAAGTCTTCTTCAAGCAACATAAACAACGTTCAGGCCATTGATCTAAGATTTTACGAAAGAGATTTTTTTGTAACGAAGTTTCTGATGCGTTTTTTAGAAGGTGTATTTTTAAGATGTGTGAATGGTTTTTGTTTTTGTTTTTCTTTTGTGACTTATGTGTGACTTCAGTGTGGTTACAACCCTGAGGTGGCCATTTGCGGTCGGCTGGGCTATAAGCAACATTACCTTACCTTACCTTAATGAAGACGAAGAACGAGCCATTACTATTGTCTTCTCAAATTCGGCGCGAGATTGTCGTTGAATCTATTTGTTTGGAATACCCCCCCCCCCCCCCTTTTTTTTTTTATACCGTCATCTTTCTTTTCTTTCTTCCGTTTCT
>JADBJO010011387.1:10000-55000 GCA_016801955.1 Conus betulinus | reverse complement strand
TGTGTCCCATCTGTAGCCCACCCTACCTGTGTCTCATCTGTAGCCCACCCTACCTGTGTCCCATCTGTAGCCCACCCTACCTGTGTCCTATCCAGGTGCCCGAAGTTTGACTCCCAGAAGACTGGCATCTATGTATTGGTTACAAGTCTGTTGACGTTTTTTTTTTTTTTTTTCATTTGGGTGAGTTACAATTTTTTTTTTTTCTGGTATACCTTTATGGCACTTATTTGATCAGAGCATGATCAATAAAAACACATCAGCAGTCAAAAGACGAATGGGCATTTTTTTTTTTGCCATGTAGGCTACCCAATCATACTGAAAAACTGCATCCCCGTTTTGGTGCATTTGAGTGGAAAGACAACTTTGAAATTTCAGACCAACCACCATGGTTAGTGAAGTGGTTAGCGTCGTGGACTCCTGGTTGGGAGGCCGTGTGGGTTCAATTCCCATCAGAGTCATGTGGATTTTTCTGTCCAGACTGGCTCCTACCCAGAGCTGAGCTGAGTTTGCTGTGGGCTCAGTTTGGAAGACTGGACCACACAGTTGAGTTTCATCCACTTAATGGATGCGTCTCTGAGAGTGTTGCTCAAATTTCCTTACCAATACTGCAGGTGTCGGTATCTCAGGCCTGGTTGATGCCGGGATATATTATGAAAGGAAGTGTAGAGTACAGCCCTGTCATGCAGTCTCAGACTGGAATGAAATTCTGCAGCATCATCTTCATCATCCTCATTCTCATCAATCAGCATAAAAAAAAGTCTCAAATTCTGTGGCCCTTCATGCCCTGCTCTCATGGTGACCTCAGTTTCGATGTTCTCTCACATCTGTGGTCATGGTTTGGGTTCCATCGGGGTGACTGGTATTGGCGGATCCATGGGGGCTGTCGTTGGACGGATGTGGTGGCGCCCTCCGGAAGCTCACACACCGGCCCCGTGACTAAGTAGTTATTGTCGTCAGTAGGGGGCTTAGTAGGCGGGGTCCTACATATGTTAGATCAGAACAGGCGCCATTGAAGACCACCGAAGTGACTCAGCAGCAGTGCAGTGTCTCCTCCAGTGGGTTGCTCTTGACGACTTGACATTGACTGCTCCCTGTGGATTGCTGGTGCTGGGGCTGCGGAGGGGACTGACCAGGCTGTGGCTGTGGATGGGGGGTTGGAATGAGCGGTGTGGGTGCACTGTCACTGTTGAGACAGCAGAAAACAACAACAACAAAAAAACTTTGAAGTTTCAGCCTGCTTTTTTCTCTCCCCAGGGATCTCAAGGGGAGGGTAACCATGACAACCAGAGTGAGGATTCCCAGCTGGAGAAGCGAGCAGAGCAGTTGCACGATGATGACTACCGAGCTCTGATGGACCGCTATCGGCGCCTGAAGCACATGACGCCCCACACCAGAGCTGGACAAAGAGACCGACAATCTTGTGCGGGTAAGACAGGTGGTGAATACAAAATGTGAATTTAAATGATAAATTCAGATGATATAGCTTCTTCTTCTCATTTATCATAGTAAAAAAGACATTTTGAAATCTGAGTCTCTTTATGTCCTGCCATTGTGGTGATCTTGATTTCAGTTTCCTCTCTATCTCCATCCCTGAGACAAACTTACCAGTATTAGCAAGTTGATGGGGACAGTTATTGGGTGAACATGAAAGCCGATTTTAGGAGAGAAGTGACAAAAAGTATTTTTTTTGTCATCCGAAGCAGTTTAGTAGATAGTGTCTTGGGGTGTTTTGAATCAGACCCATTACCATTGAGCGCCTGTATATAGACTCAGCATCAGTGCTGTGTCTCCTCTGGCAGGTTGTCTAGTGATGACTTGATACTGATTGCTTCTTGTGAAATGGAATGCTGGGATTGCAGCTTGATGACCCTGGGAATGGCTGTTGCGTGTATGAAAGCTGGGATGAGCGGTGTGAGAGTAACACTGTGAGGGAGTACGGAAGATGAGTCACACACCCCCTCCCCCCCCCCCCCACTAAGAAAAATAGAAAACACAAACAAAGGCAGAAAAACTGTAGAGGTTTTGGGGTACATGAAAAGAAACCAAACCAAACCAAGCAGTAGAGGTGGATGAATATAGACACAGACATAACTTACACCTTTCTGTTGCTCAACAGATTTACAAGCACCTTGGAAATGAAAGTATGTAATAGATGTAAAGGACCAACAAAGCCAGTATGACATATATATACAAATAAAATTGTAATAGGTATAAAGGATCTACAAAGCCAATATGAAATATATGTACAAAAGAAGTTGTGTCATAGGTACAAAGGACCTACAAAGCCAGTATGAAATACATGTACAAATGAAATTATGTCATAGGTGTAAAGGACTTATGAAGCCAGTTTAAAATATATGTACAAATGAATTACATCATAGGTATAAAGGACCTACAAAGCCAATGTAAAAAATATATGTACAGATGAAATTATGTCATAGGTGTAAAGGACCTAAAAAAAAAAAGCATATGCAGTGTGTACATCAAGCAAAATCTATGCACATTCGTACCCATGCCCATACACACCGAGAACCCCAATTACACATAGGCACACAAGTATATGCATGTATATATTGATCATATGATACATCTAACAGTTATGTGTGTGTATGCTATGGAAGATTGGTGTGATGAAAATTGGCCTGTTGATTTGAACTGAGGTCTGGTCAGAATCAAAAGAAGGTCATGTTAGGTAAATTCTGATCAAATCAATCATGTTAAGTAAAGCCATACTTGATGGTATGATTTGGTTGCAAATTGAAGTCACTGCAGGGAGGAAATCTAAACAAATCTTTAAAAGTTTCAACTACTACTATATCTGCCAAACAGGAACAAATGAATCACAAGACAAAACATGATGCATTTCGACCTCTTAGGTCTTCTTCAGGCAAGATAAACAACATTCAAGACAATGAAAACAAAGAACGAGCAATCACTTGATCTTCTTGAATTCAGTGCAAGATAGCGCGTCGAATGTTGATTCAAGATAAGTGAAGGCTCGTTCCTCGTTTTCATTGTCCTGAATGTCGTTTATCTTGCCTGAAGAAGACCTAAGAGGTCTGTCATGTTTTGTCTTGTAACTTGTTTGCCCATGTTGTAGGTTGGATATACTGTAAATCCTTCTTGAAATGAGTGGTATGATTTATTATTTATTTCCCAAACATTCATGAAGACTCATCTTTAGTTTTTTTCTAACTGGCTAAATCTACAGTCCAAATGTTTGAGCTGAAGAGGTGGGGATGGGGGGGGGAGAAACGTGAAGGGGATGGTTGAGGGTGCATCCCATTCCTTCAGTCCTATGGCACCACCCCCCTCCCCCTTCCCTTTATTCTGTAAAGATATACAAGTCGAAAAGTACCATAATGAGTGCATGCTGGATAAAACAAACAAACAATAAAAAGAGAAAACTTTATCAAAGAAAGAAAAAAATAACATCCAAAAATCATAGATGGTATATGTTGATCAGGCATTGCATGCATCCCCAACCCTCTCCCCCACACTCATCCCTCTACCAAACCATCCCCCCCATCTCCCTCAACAAAGAAGAGTTGTGATTATTGCCTCCATATCACCCTCCACTTGCACACAAACAGAAATGAGTTCTGCATGTTGTTACCTCTCTCCTCTGTTCTACCCTTCCTTCACTCCTTCCTTACTCCTCCCTTCCTTCATCTCATTCCTTCATTCGTTCCTTCATTCATCTCATTCCTTCACTCCTTCCTTCATCTCATTCCTTCACTCCTTCCTTCATCTCATTCGTTCATTCCTTCTTCACTCCTTCCTTCATTCATCTCATTCAGTGGACACTTTTCTTCAGAGGTTTATTTGCTTTGTGTTTTGTCCAGAAACTGAAGTCGATATGCGTAGAGATGCCGGACATGTTCAGACTTGCTCCAGAGGTGCAGGAAAGGTGAGAGAACATGGAGTCATGTCATCCTCTGACAGACAGTGTAACTGTCTGATCACTGTGGTGTGGAACAGGTTTGTGAGTGACGTCATCCTCTGACAGACAGTGTAACTGTCTGATCACTGTGTTGTGAAACAGGTTTGTGAGTGACGTTATCCTCTGTCAAACAGTGTAACTGTCTGATCACTGTGGTGTGGAACAGGTTTGTGAGTGACGTCATCCTCTGACAGACACTGTAACTGTCTGATCACTGTGGTGTGGAACAGGTTTGTGAGTGACATCATCCTCTGACAGACAGTGTAACTGTCTGATCACTGTGGTGTGGAACAGGTTTGTGAGTGACGTCATCCTCTGACAAACAGTGTAACTGTCTGATCACTGTTTGTGGAACAGGTTTGTGAGTGACGTCATCCTCTGACAAACAGTGTAACTGTCTGATCACTGTGGTGTGGAACAGGTTGTGAGTGACGTCATCCTCTGACAAACAGTGTAACTGTCTGTCTGAACACTGTGGTGTGAAACAGGTTTGTGAGTGACGTCATCCTCTGACAGACAGTGTAACTGTCTGATCACTGTGTTGTGGAACAGTTTGTGAGTGATGTCATCCTCTGACAAACAGTGTAACTGTCTGATCACTGTGTTGTGGAACAGGTTTGTGAGTGACGTCATCCTCTGACAAACAGTGTAACTGTCTGATCACTGTGTTGTGAAACAGGTTTGTGAGTGACGTCATCCTCTGACAAACAGTGTAACTGTCTGATCACTGTGTTGTGAAACAGGTGTTGTGAAACAGGTTTGTGAGTGATGATCATCCTCTGACAAACAGTGTAACTGTCTGATCACTGTGTTGTGGAACAGGTTTGTGAGTGACGTCATCCTCTGACAAACAGTGTAACTGTCTGAACACTGTGTTGTGAAACAGGTTTGTGAGTGACGTCATCCTCTGACAAACAGTGTAACTGTCTGAACACTGTGGTGTGAAACAGGTTTGTGAGTGACGTCATCCTCTGACAAACAGTGTAACTGTCTGAACACTGTGGTGTGAAGCAGGTTTGTGAGTGACGTCATCCTCTGACAAACAGTGTAACTGTCTGATCACTGTGGTGTGAAACAGGTTTGTGAGTGACATCATCCTCTGACAAACAGTGTAACTGTCTGATCACTGTGGTGTGAAGCAGGTTTGTGAGTGACATCATCCTCTGACAAACAGTGTAATTGTCTGAACGCTGTGGTGTGGAACAGGTTTGTGAGTGACGTCATCCTCTGACAGACAGTGTAACTGTCTGATCACTGTGGTGTGGAACAGGTTTGCGCTTTGAAAGAGCCATTTGCAGGATTAAAAAATGAAGCAAAACTAAATGGGGCAAATGAGGCATGGCACGGAAAGTCGCAAGTGGAGAAAGTATCTGAGTGTGCGTGTGTGCGTGTGTGCATGTGTGTGTGTGTGTGTGTGTGTGTGTGTGTGTGTGTGTGTGTGTGTGTGTGTGTGTGTGTGTGTGTGTGTGTGTGTGTGTGTGTGTGTGTGTGTGTGTGTGTGGTGTGCGTGCATGTGAGTGTGCATGATGTGTGAGTGTGTGTGTGTGTGCATGCAAATTTGGTTTCTTGCCTGCACTCTGCTAAACAATGGAAACAGAGTTTCCTTCTCGACTGGTCGTGCATGTACCATACTTTTCATGCTATGAGGCGTAATTCTGATCCCATGGCTACCTCACTGGCAGTGGCCAATTCACGGATTTTTCAAATTCTGTGCTCAGCCTGTCGTATAGATATCATCTGAATTGTAGATGATCAGACAAACTGAAAACCAATGTTTGCAGAAACTGAATTTGACCCCTGCACACTGAAAGAATGGTTCATGTACAAGCGACATGCAGAATTAATGTCGTTGACTATGGCTGAACATTTTTGCTTTGATCAGTCCCTTATCAACTCCGCACAATCAAACAAAAAGGCCAAAGTCAAGAAGCCAAGCCTGTGACGCAGATTTCAAATTGAAGGCTATTGATCTGACTCATCAAAAAGGGCAACCAGGCAGCAGCTCAAGTTGAACTTTTCTGAGGCTGAAAAAAAAAAAAAAAAGATTGGAGCAGTCCAGGATTACTGATAACAAAAAGCAGAACAAAAAAAACCCTGGCATAGTCTCAACAGCAAATAATACAGAAGTCAAGCAAACACAAGCACAGATACGGAAGTACCAGAAGTCTGTGGACAATATGGCTGACATTGATGAAGAGTTGCAGTATGTCTGATGCTGAAGACAAGGCCTTGAGCGACTCAAGAGCCACTGAGAACAGCAGTGAGAAAGAATGTGAATGGCTGATGATTTTCCATCATGTATTCATTGCTCTGTCCTGTGTGTTCACAAGTTCACAATATTCATAGATCAGAACATACAGGCTTTGTTTATACTGGGTTTTCCAATCTCATTACCAGCTTTCTGAGCTGTTTTCTTGAAGTGAATTGATTGGTTGCCGCCTGTGTGTATTTTTGTTTTAAGTAAGTAAATAAGTATTTTTTTCCAGATGTTTTTAAGAGAAAATGAGCGGGTTGTGGCTTATGTAACGGTGCTCTGTACAGGCTGGATGCATCAGTGTGACATTTATGTCTGACTTTCATGTGTTCAGTGGGTACCTTTACAGATGATTTTTTTTTTGGGAGGGGGTCAATAATGTATTCTGTAGATGTGCAACAATTATGATTCCTGTAGCAGAAATGTTGTGTGAAATATTCTTGATATGACAGTTGTTGTTATTATTATTTTCATTATCATTGTTATCATTATTATTGTTTTTTATTTCTACAGAAAGGCTAAAGGAACAATAAAGTGAAAAGTCAACACGTGTCTAATAAGTTCAAGCAGAAGTACAGACCAGTCACAACAATGAGGGACACAGCAACAGATGGTGCTAATCTTAAGAAGTTAGTAGGACCATTTTTGTTTGCTTGTGATACAATGTGACAGAGAGTTAACTTGTGTGTCTATATTACACCTGACAGATTTACACTGAACCTGCAAATTTCCAGTTCATTTACAAACGTACAAATTCAAGCACCATCTCTCTTTTTCAGTATCTTAATGGTACATGCAGGAAGCTCACAGTCGAATGGTTATAGTGTGTAGTAGCTGCTGAACAGTAATTTCAAACCTCTTGTGGGGATGGATTTTTAAAGCTTGAAAACCCCTCTCTGTCCATGCTGCAGCAAATGGGTATCTGATTCAGCTCAGGGAAGGTTGAGCGGCAGAAGAGAGAAGGCTGAGTTAGCCTTCCAAAGGGTCATGCCCATGACTGGATGGGCCTCAAACAGCTCACTGCTTCTGCGGCCATCAAGCTGTTGGCCCGTTGTATTGGTATTCTCAAAATAGCAAGAGTCATGCTGTTGAACTTCTGTCTGAAGCGATGAAGAAAACGAATGATGTCCCTTTGTGGGCAAGGTGGGAGAAGATCCAGCGGAGAGATCTGCGTCGCTCACCTCTGCCCCCTCAGAGCAAAGACGGCGGCGCTGCTGGAGGTACTCGGCATGGGGAGCGGAATGGACGTTCTTCTGTGTCCTCCGGGTCTAAGGTAGGCTGGGTGAATGACACATTGTTAAGAGTAACATTAGATTCAAGGGGGTAGTGCGGGGGGAGGGGGGGAGGAGGGAAGAGAGAGAGAGAGAGAGAGAGAGAGAGAGTTGTAAAAGGAGATACTTATGCCACACTGAGATATACATGTATGCATATATACACAGATGTACACACAAGTGTTTGCACATTGGTGAAAATATACACATTTCACACATAGGTACATATAAAGGGACGGGCAGACTCCCACACAACAGGGACATGCAGGCATACCCTCTCCTTTACTCTGTGTCTCTTTAAATCATATACTTATGAATTCACACACACTCACACAAATGCACACACACACACACACACACACACACACACACACACACACACACACACACACACACACACACACACACACACACACACACACACACACATACACACTCACACACACACACACACACACACACACACACACACACACACACGTACATACACACACATTTACACACACACTTACACACACACACACATGAAGATACACGCACATTCACACACACACACACACACACACACACACACACACACACACACACACACACACACATGTACACACATACACACTCACATACACACACACACATACATGCACACGTGCGCACGCACACACACACACACACACACACACACACACTCACACACTCGCACACACTCATGCACATGTACATACATACATACACACTCACACACACACACACTCACACACACATATGCACACAAACACACACACACACACTCACACACACACACACACACACACACACACACACACACACATACATTTCAATCCTCCTTTCTCTCCATGAAGCTGCGGGGAACACCTCTGGTGGGAGATCACTCCATCAGCCCCTACCCATCCTATCGTCATGACAGCAGAGACTCGCGCTTGGACGAGAGCTTCAGTCGAACTCCCAGCAGCCTTAGCGGCAGTCGCTCCAGCCTGGCCTCACCAAGGGACCAGAACTCTTCTACTGTCGGTGAGTCATTTTACAGAGTTCTTTTCCTTTGAGTATGCTGTCAGATGCATGAAATAGGTGACATTGTTTTCACTGAAAGTTACCGGATAATTCAAAGAGGTGCTTGTAGTCAGATGGTTAGAGCCGTTGCCTGCAGAGCTGATGGTTGTGAGTTCAAACCTGGCTTGTGGAGTTGGATTTGGAAAGCTTGAAAACCTTCTTTACCCCCAGCAGTAAACATGTTGGTGATTCAGATCAGGGGCGGCTAAGGCAGCAGAAGGGGAGGGATGGGCGATGCTTTCCATCATGCTGTGCCCTAGATCATGATGAACCTCTGGCAGTTCACTTCCCCCCGCACAGCCATTAAGCTCTGGGACTTCTAAATTCATAAGTTGAAATTATTTTTTTAATGCAACCAAGATGTTTAGATTCTGTGATGGAAACTGTCTTAGCGAGACAAGATGAATGGTACAGACAGACTTCTGAATTGATAAGTTGAAATGGTTTTGTTTTATGCAGCCGAGATGTTAAAATTCTGTGATGGAAACTGTTTTAGTGAGGCAAGATTATTGGTGCAAACAGATCATGTTTTGTTTAAGCAAGCATTGTCGATTAGTTCATATTTATGTTTTAATGCAGGTGTTTGTACCATTGTTCTACATGATTATTGTTTTTTTTTTTTTTTTGAGTTTTATTTTGCTCAGTGATGTATCCAGAGACAACAAAGACATGTAATTTTACCAGAATCTTAACCCGTTCACTGCTTGAAAATATTACATAACAAAGGCCTGCCCAGTGCCAGGGAAATCTAATGATTTGGGGTAATAATTAACAAAAAATTCTAGCTCAGAAACTACAAAAGATATAAAAATGAAATATATATGATTTTTGAAGGAAATTGAATGGAGATTTTGAATCTGGGCTTCTTTTGTTTTAATTTTGATCATAAAAAAGATATTTAGGCATTTAGATTTGGATAGATTTTTTTGCACAATCAAAAACATATGTATTTACCACTACAGCTTCACATCCAAAAAAGAACACAAAGCAAAAAAAAGTTGAAAATAAACTTTGTATTGTCACACTACACCTGTAAATGAAAGTAAAACAGTCTAGAAGTCTATCCAGACGCTCACACCTCATGCAGACAGGTCAGTTCATGACCACGCCCCCCTCCCCCCACCACGCCCCCTTGCTGGACTTCAACCCTCTCTTTCACTCCTCCTCTTCCCCTACCTTTCCTGCTGCTGACCGTGTCACGCCGCGAGCAGGCTGCGCTCCCCTCTCGCGCTGACTAACACGCCGCTGGGCACTCGCACACAGTGCAGAGTACACACTAGGCTAGCTCGTTCGACGTTGGTAACCAGTCAGCTGAACACACTCTTGAGATCGCACAGCACGACTCAATAACTGACGAATATGGTCAGCAATTCCATCACTATCATCATCTCACCTTTATGCTCGAGTGAGTCGCTGAATAAAAGATTATTATCTTTGTCAAAAATGATTAGCAGAGCCCGCTCAGCTGTGTAGTACGTTGATTTGGTTGCTACACTCGTCGAAGGTTGCGCCGCCATCTTTGCAAGCGAGACAAAGCGCTGGCTGGTCATCCAGTCAGTGATGAGGAAAAAAAATGGTCTTTCCCCTCACGTGTGGTCATTTGCATATCATTTTAATACTGCAGACATATAAGGCTTACTACGCACACTCTTATTTCAGTCCTTTGATAGGAATAGTAACGAATGAAAATTCAAGAAAAATGCATGACGTCAGTGGACGGGCCCATAGGCACTGGAAGTACATTTTACTACGGCATCAGCTGACGGCTTAAAGGCACTCAATGGGTTAAGGCTAGCTCCGAGAACAATACATTTTCCTGTTGCTATTTATAGGTTTGCAAGCATTGTTGATTAGATCATATTTATGTTTTGCTCCAGAAGTGTTGTAACATTGTTCTACTTGATTTTTTTTTTTAGTTTTATTTTGCTCAAAGCTGTACACAGAGACAACAAAGATTCATAATTTTACCAGAAACTCATTGCATCCCTCTTTGGCCCCCCCCCATCCCACTCCCCATCTCCTGTCTGTCTATCCACAACACTGCAGCAGCAGCAGCAGTAGCGGCTGTAACAAACTTCCATTATTCCCATTTAAGATCATACAATACAAATTGCATGCTCTTTTCTCCCATGCACACAAACTGTCCCTCACCCCAAAACCCCCTTCTTCTCCCTCCACTCCTCTCCAGCCACAACTAATGCACATCATTGGCAGGTTATTGGTAGGAGAGGTTTAGTTCAGTTCTTGTCCCCTTTGCCCTGACCCCCCCCCCCCCCCCCCCCCATTCCCTCCCTCCTCCCACCTTGTCTCCCCTCTCTTCTCTTCTCTTCTTTCATTCCCTGCTGCAGTCTCTGTTTCAGAACTATCCTCATGTCTGTGCCTCTGTGTTTTTCTCTGTTGCCATTCTGCTGCTGGAGACTGCGTGGGGAATATTGCTCTGTGTGTCATTTGTGAGGTAGGAGGAAGGCATTCGTTTGAAATTCACAGGCCTGTTTTGTGTGGTCTATCAAGCAAGCATTGCTTTACTTCTTAGTGTGTGTGGAAAAAAGCTAAGAGCAGAGACCTAGCCTGCCGATTCATTGGCAAAGGAGAAGCTCTGTGGATCTCTGGAGGGCCTCTGCCATACAGCAGCCTTTGTCAGTGCCACTGGGATTACTGTCTGAGTGAAAGAAGAAGAAAAAGAAGTTTGTGTGGCATATTTTTGCTTGTTTTTCGTTACGCTGCAGTCTTTTTTTTGTTTGTGTTTTAGTCTCCTCAATAAACGGTTAGTGTAAACTTGGGGAGTGTTTGCTCTCTCTCCCCTGCACTGTTCATTCATATCCCCTTTGTGAATGTGCATGAAGTAAATGATTCAATTCCACATCTCCACCCTCCCCACCCCACTCCCCCCTTATCACAGCATTACGCTCCAGTGCCAGCCCATCTCCCAGGGACCCGGAGAGGGGGGCCTCTCCCAGCAGTCTGGATGGAGCTGCGGCCCCCAGGGCTCATGACAGTTACGACGCTCGCATCAACCGTCCTCGCCGCCATCACCATGACTTCAGAGATCCCAAGTCCAGCAAGGTGAGATGGCCATGGAGGGAGTCAGAGTCATGACGTTCACAGGCAGAATCACAGAAGTGTCAAGATGGGAGTGCAGGCAGTGGGAGGTGGATGGAAGTGGAGAGAATTAAGCAGTTGTTTTCTTAGATTCCAATATATATATATATAGTATTTTTTTTAAAGAAGCAAACCCCTTAGCTTCTGAACTTTATAGAAAATACCAGAGACTTTTTCAGTGTAAATCGCATCTGTGCCATCTAGAAATTCTGCATAGTGTCCCCTTTTCCATTACACTCTTTGACTGCTTTCCCCTTTTCTCTTTATAACAGTGCAGTGCAGTCCAGCACAATTCCACACATGTCCGTTCGACACACAGTGACAATGTGCATTGTGTGCAGAGACCACAAAGGGGAAGCTACTCCAGCCTGGCAGACAGTGGTCTGTCGGACACAGAGGAGGGGACGCGGGGCGAGCGTCGTCATGTCATGATGATGCACTAGCTCAGCTTCCTGGACCGGGCAAGATGAAGCAGCTGACTCACCAGAGGCGGGAGAACGACGTCGACAGCGGCTTTGTCGGGTCCATGGTCAGCACAGAAGGGGCTTCCCAGCAGCCTCTACCCCTGTCACAAGACAGGGCGCCAGAGCCCACACTGAGGCTGCGTGACCGGCCACCAACAGACAGGTGGGTTGGTGGTTGGGTTTGGGGAATGGTCTGGTGAGGGTGCACAGTGGACCCACTGCACAATGACCTGGAAAGTGGCATGAACATTGGTCTGAGTAGGGATGAGTCCTGTTACAGGGAAGGAGGGTGATCAGTGGTTCACAAAATGTGATAATGCTCGGAACTTGTCATAATGTGACAGTTGTTCTGATGCATGGGAGATCAGTTTGAATTCCCATTCACATCACCTGTCACGAGGGTTAACCCTTTCACCGCCAGACATTCTATTTTGCATAAATCTCCATCGCCAGCCATTTTTCCAAAAAAGCTCTTATTGTATACCAGCATATGTGAAACGCGGATATCACTGGAACTAAACAACCAATTCTCATGCTATTTTTTGTAAAATGGAGATACACTGTACTTTTATTATATCATAACAAGTTAGTAATGGTAAGTCAACAACAATTTCAATTTTTTAGTGATTTCAAGTGCAAAAAAAAATGCAAAATAAAAAAAAGAATGTTATGTTTCTTCTAAGCGTAAAAAATAAAGAAAGAATGCCAACAAACTCTCAACAATGGAGGAAAAAATACTCCACTCACAACTGAAGACCAGAAAGTATGGTATTTCCAACAGAAAAGTGCATGAAACAGCCACAAATACAAACTACTCCAATAGCAGGGAACACACACACACACACACACACACACACACACACACACACACACACACACACACACACACACACACACACATTCTTATGCCTAACTGGTACACATGTAAGAAAGAAAAAAGGGAACACACACACACACACACACACACACACACACACACACACACAAACACACACACACACACACACACACACACACACACACACACACACACACACACACACACATCCCTTTCACTCTCAACAGTAATATATATATATATATATTTTTTTATGAACACAAAGTCATTCATGTGCCTGTTGGTCTCTGAACCCTTGCCATTCAGTTGATCTATATAATCAGCTGTACACCACTCGAAACACGTCTGTGATACTCGCCTCTTACGTGTCAGTTGGCCACGCCCCCTTCAACCTCGACCAGCGAGAGTGGGCCCACAACGTGTGTGTGAAGTTCGTTGCCTAAGTCTTAGTTGGCTCCCTCACATAGAGTTAGTGAACAGTCAGTCAGTGCTGGCTGGCTCAACGCAAAAACACTGGGGCACATGCGGTAGGGTAGTAAGTGGGCGTCTTATCAGCCTCTCATAACAAGTTGGCAACGGTCCAACGCTTCACGTTGGAATAATTCGGTCAAGCCCTCACTATCGTTCTTTACTCGTGGCTGTCTGGGTCTTCTTCATCTGTATTAGGAACAACCAACTGTCTATTCAATATTCCCAGCACTTGATCTGTGGTAAATGTACGGCAAGGTCGAGTACGTAAAGTGCTTGGTGGTGACGTCATAGTGAATGGAAAAACAATCGGAATAAAGTCAATAAAACACTGAACTGAATAGTGTTCTGACAAAGCAAATGGCTGTGAGCATGGGCCAACTATGACGTTTATTGCTGGCTTTTTATCTCATGAACTAGGATCGTGAGAGTATCGGGAGTTAGGTCACCCTACTTTGTCGTCAAAAAGCGCCCATGGCGCTCTGCCAAGTCGTCGCCAAAAAGCGCCCATGGCGGTGAAAGGGTTAAACGTCATGTTGCATACAATTAAACAGAAGTTTACATCAGTCTGTCTGGATTGCATTCAGCTGAAAAATAAAAATAGTCAGAGTAATTGTACATTGAACGTCAGAGGGTTTCATGTAAGTGAAGAAACAGGTTGGTAAGCTAATGATGTTGGCAGTCTTTTTTTTCCCCACAATTCAGCACAAAAAAAAGTTGTTACAGGTGATTGATGGATCAGTTGGTGATGTGGACAGAGAGGTCCTCCAGAGGTCGGAAATGGTACCACAGTGTAGGAGAAATGAATTGTCACAGTATGTTTGGTGGTTGTGAAGAGAGAATTGTCACACAGAGGGTTGTTAACAGAAATTGCCCTGTGCTTTAAGGGCACACAGCGTGACTTAAGATGCCAAAAGGATAAATGAAAAATGAAAGTTTTGGTGTACAATGAAGGTTGGAAGCATGTGGTTTGTGGGGGTACTTTCTCTTTTTGTTGTGATTGTTTTTTCTTTCCTAAACTGTCTGGTTTCTAATGTAGTTATTGAAATCAAAGTTTATTCATGTATTTTTTTCTGATTTCACTTTGATCATTTCATGACAGTAAGTTGTGCAGTGCTGTGGCAGATCTTGGCCAATCAGGAATCACCGTAGCCCTCTGCTCTCAAGCATGGCGCAGCAGGGAAGAGGTGTCTTTACCAGTTCAGTCCCCCCCTCCCCCCTCCCCTTTTAGTTGTTGTTGCTGTTGTTAAATTCTGTTCCCTTCCTGATTTTTTTTTTGGTTATTGTCATTCTTTTTTTTTTTTTCCTTTTTTTTTTAAAGATCAGAGTTTTAGCTGTTCTTCATCAACAGGAAATGTAGTTGATGGGAATCTTGCATTTCATCTTTTAGTCTTTCCTATACAATGGACATGAATTGCACATACATTAATTTGCTCTTTCGTTCTCTCTCTTTCTCAGTTTCTGTCTCTGTGTCACTCTCCTTAAAATCTTCTTTATTGTCGTTAGGTTGTCATGCCTTTCTTCTTTTCTCTTCATTTCCTTTGTTTGTTTGGTTCTTCTAGTGGTGAGGTCTTCATCTGTAGGTACAACATTTTCTCTTTTTCATCTGTACTGGTACTTTGTTGTGTCTTATTCCAAAGAGCCAATTGTGGTTCTCTTTCTGATAAGGGCAGGGGCTGATTGTTTATAGGTGTTGGCTGTATGCTGATCCCCACTGTTTTTGTTGATTTTTCACTCCCAGTCATCATGCTGTGTTTTTCATCTCTGTCTCTTGCCTGCTGTTCTGTGCTGAAGTGGTCTTCCATGGGGATTTTGTTTTTTCACATATACATCATTCACTCTTTACTGATATTGATATATGTATCAACAGGTGTATAGCTGGGTAGCTAGCTAGCTAGGTTGTCATGGTAGATTCCGTTTTTCATCATATCCCCTTCTAATCCTTTCTTTCTTTATTTTTCTCTTTGAAATTTGCGTCGACACACACATGGTCTGCATCTAAAGAGATCTCATCAATTTCATGATTTGTTCTGTTATTTTAATCTCTGTCTGCCCCCCTCTCTCTCTCTCTCTCTCTCTCTTTCTCTCTCTCTCTCCCTGTCTCTCTGTTGCTGCGTTATTAGCATTTACAGAAAACTTGATCATGTATTTTGTAAGAGTAATTCAGTCTCAAATATCAGTTCCAGATTTTTACACTCGCCAGTTTTAAAGTTTTGAGACTGAAAATTTTGCCATTAATGAAAGTATGTTCATCTGTCTTCTTCTTTTATCTGTGAACATATTCTTTTTTTAAGCTAATCAGAGCGGTTGTTTCAGTCTGAGGGATCTTTTTGTTGCAGCATGTGAGAATCTGCTGTTTCACTTATTCCGGTCTGGGAATAGTCTCGGATCATGAATAGAAGGCATACTCCATGTAGTCTTGTTTCTTTGCACCAATGGTGTCATTTGCTTCCTTCACACCCACATTTTGTGGCAGGTTTTTTTTTAATGGGTATAGGAATTGAAGAAATGTAAAATGAAGTGGTTCAAGTGTACATTCTTTTCACCTTCATAGGCCAGGTTATAAAGTCTTCCACGCTTCCAGCTGTTTTCTTTTTCTTTTCTTGTTTTTGTCTACACCTTCATTTTAACAAGAGAGAAAAAAAAATCCTCCTCTTTTGTGTAGAAATCATGATCGCTCACGTCGAGACAGCTCAGCGTCCTCATCTACCGTGACAAGCACTCGCAGAGACTCAGGCAGCGAGCGACGCTCCCACCGTGCCAAACCTCCGTCTGCAGCCACAGCAGCAACAACCAGTACCTCGACAGGTGTGGGTCAACACAGCATGGATCGTAGCTACGATGGGGAGTTGGATGAGTCCACCCTGAGCCAGGCCCGTGTTCAGGACGCTGGGAGTAGAGGTACGTATTGATGTGCGAGTCTGCTTGGTGCATAGCTGCGACTCTGTTGTTGTCCTTCTTCTTCAGTTGATATAGATTCATCGACCTTAGTATCTCCTTGGTGAGTGTGATTAACAACAGGGTTGGTGGATTTCCAAAGTGCGTGTCTTAAAAACAAAGTGTACATTTGAGAACAAGAATGGTATGGCATGTGAAAGGTCTTGGAAAAAAAGCAATCTGGAAACAATACAGTATAGGGAGAAAACAGTCCATGTGGGACCCAAGCCAATGTGGGAATACAGGGGGAGAAAACAGTCTGTGTGTTGGAACCAATACATTATGGGAATACTATGGAGTTAAACTGGGAACGGATACAATCTGGGAATACAAAGGGATAAAACTCTTTAACTGGGAACAAACACTTTGTGGGAATACAAGAGGAGAAAATAGTCTGGAAGCAGGGGGTGGTGTGTGTGTGTGTGTGTGTGTGTGTGTGTGTGTGTGTGTGTGTTTGAAGCCTGTTTGAATGTTGACCAGAAATGAAAATCTCCTCTCTAACTTTGTTTCCTCTCTCATGTGGGGGTTGAACCCAGAACATGCAGATCCAAAGAACATACTTACCCACTGGGATATCCAGACACAGGAGTTGGTGAACATGGTCTGCTGAAGAGGAGAGGAAAGCCATTATAGATTAAAAAAAAAAAAAGTATTTCAAAGTGACAGATAACGACAGTCATACTCTCACACAGGAGCACGACCCAAAGAGCCAGCTGGCCGACCCAAAGTTTCTGCTGGCAAGGAGGCAAGGGCAAGGGAGAGCAGTCTCAGGGAAAAAAATGACAGAGGCAACAGTGCTGTCCCAGTCCATGAGGTCTCACTCCGACTCCATGCACGATGACGAGACGCTAGAGGACGTTAGCGACGGAGGTGAGTGCTTACTTTTTTTTTTTTTCCTATTCTTTTTTATTTCTTTGTTTGTTTTTGTCCTTGTCCTTTTTTCTCCACCAGTGGTCCTGCTCCTCAGTTAGAACTCTGAGGCTTCACCGTTGGAGAGATTTTGTGCACATGCAACTGCTTTTTAATCCCCAGACTTGAGGCAGCCACATTCTGTCTTTGGGATGATGTTCTCAGTATCCAATCATTGTTCATGCATTGTATTTTTGAGTCCTCCATCCATTGATACATGATGGCCCATGCTGTAGTTGGAAAGATGGTACAGAGTTTAACTGTTAGTGTAAAATTTGTCCATGCATGCGTTGAGGCAGGAGACCATGCTGTAAAGCCTCACACAAAGGACTTGAAGAGGGTTCGAGACAGGCATTAAGCATTCAAAGAAAAAATCTCTTGCAGCCTGTCTGTTTCATGTAGGAACTGAATTCCAGTCTTTTAAACAAGTGTCTTACACCTTGCCAGGCCAAACAGGTTTCTTATCGAGATGTATGGAAGTTCATATTGTATGTCGTCCAAGATCTGTTGAGGCTTTCTGTAGCATCACTTGAACCAGTGCCGACATCGACCATTGATACTGAGCATTGCTGGGGGGATTTTTGCTTCATTGGTGTTAAAGAGATTAATTCATTTCTCGCTTAGATTTAAAAAACAAACTGAAGATGACACAGAGAAGACAGTGCAATAGAAGAAGTAATAGATTTAAAAAACAAACTGAAGATGACACAGAGAAGACAGTGCAATAGAAGAAGTAATAGATTTAAAAAAAAAAAACTGAAGATGACACAGAGAAGACAGTGCAATAGAAGAAGTAATAGATTTAAAAAAACAAACTGAAGATGACACAGAGAAGACAGTGCAATAGAAGAAGTAATAGATTTAAAAACAAACTGAAGATGACACGGAGAAGACAGTGCAATAGAAGAAGTAATAGATTTAAAAAACAAACAAACTGAAGATGACACAGAGAAGACAGTGCAATAGAAGAAGTAACAGTCTCAAACTGCCAACGCAGTGACAACTCACACTGGACATAGTGAGGGACCTTGTGCAAGGGAGACAAGCATGAAAACCGAGGACAGTTGGACTTGTTATAGCATTTTGGCCACAATCGCTATTGTGAGCTAATTTTGTACGTCAGCCATGGTGTGGCAGCCATCTTGTTTCCAGTTATTCGTAATTCATCAGGAATGAGTTAGAAGTGAGAGAGTCTTCATTCTTTGACTGTTTCATAACTTCGCTTGCATAGTTGCTGTTATGAGCATAGGACTGTCAGTGCCATGTCTTTTTTACAGTCGTATCCTTGTCAAGCTCGCTAAAACTTGAACTGGAGTGGAAAGACAGAGAAATAGACCTATCAGTTCTAGCGCCCCTTTTTACTAATTAAATGAGAAATCTTTAAGCAGATGTCATTCACACAAATTTTATTCTCTTTCATTCACACATTCATGTCCCGAACAAAACATCATGACGCATCATACACACTGATTACAAAATAAACCCACGTAGCGCTACCCGAGGCAGCACCAAAGAAACAACATAGTATTACACGACATAAAATTATTTAAAACTTAAGTGCGCACAAAGAAACGATCCAAAGAAGGTATCGAAGAAAACGTTTCAAAACGAAGAACACAAAGGAATGATCCGCAAAGAATTGAAGAATAACGTTCCAAAGCAAAGAGTGACGTAGGTGGAATGTAGTCAATGACAAACAGAAAAAAAAAAAAAAATTTGAAGCCTCCAGACTACTTTACAATCAATTTGGCACTCGTGAAGAGGAAAACATCATAGTCACACCAAATGCCAGAGAGACGACACTTGTATCATACGACACCGCCTAAGCACATTGCTGGTCCCAAACTTGACTTGAAACACATCGATGAATGAACGTAGACAGATGATTTCAATTACACTGCAACTACACTGAACTGAACAAAACAGATGATGTAACTCGGCCCCCATGAAGAGAAAAACCCCGTAGTCCCATCAACTGCCATGAACATGACACGTGTATCATACAGCGCCACCTAATCAAGTTGCTGGTCCAAAGCTTGACTTGAAACAATTGATGAATGAACGTAGATGGATGACCACAATTGCGCTGTAACTACATTGAACTGGACGAATAGACGATGTAACTAAACGATGCCGACGACGACTGGAAATGAACAAACTTTGGAAGCTGATGGAGCAGGAGGCTTGCAGCAGCATGATTGAGGATTATCAGAAGGCTGCTGCAGAGAACCCCCACCAGCCATACTTGCTGAAGACGAGTGACGGCGAAAAGACGGCTGACACTGGTTAGCTGATGAGACAGAGGACGTGTATATTGTAGTGGCGGACTGACTCGCCACCCAGCTCCCTGGAGGTCGATTCAAGGGCAACGAGTCAGCACTTGACCACAGAGTCTTGCAGGAAAACTGCAGCCAAGAACGCCCATCAGCTACGCTCACTCCACACGTCGTGACCGGACCGTTAGTCTAGAAGAGTCGCCAGAAACCTAAATCATCTGTGACTTCTTGACTAAGCCATACGGTCACAAAACCCAGAAGCCGAACAACCAGCATCATCCTCATGTCCAATGATAATTCTTACGCTCCACACACCCGCCCGTCTGCGTCTCTTCTGTCTTGAACCGCTAGCCCCCAATTACCACAAAACAAAAATGACGTAAATCATTTTTACATCATTGGTTACGTCATATCTGTGATCTTTATTATACTTTTCTTTTTCGTGTAAGATCAGCGGAAAAAGAATTTCCAAAATATGTTTTACATGCAAAAAGCACCTCAATATGGGTCTGAGCTGTTGCACACAAAGAATAAGCCCTTATCCATAAATATCCATGCCTCATAGCTATTTACTTATTATATACAATCACATCAACCTAACCGGGCTAGTCAATAATAGGTGTGCATGCCTTGGACTAAACAAGATACATAGGACACATGGTACTGTACACTGATGACTGGAAGCACCACACATAAGAACAGAAATGCAACCTACCCCTGCCGACTGAGAGGTATAGATGGTTATAATACTAACATAGACACACAGAAAACTATTTCACTCTAGGACATAAAATCCAACCACAGGTAAAAATCATTAACCAGAGACAGGCTTTAACTACCCTAACTGCAGACCGACTGTAGCAGAGAGGGGAACTAACACCAACTGACTCCTCCCTACCTAGCAAGCTGAGACAAGTTAACAGACCACCGTTCACATACAATAATCAATCAACAAACACATTACAGATAGCAAAATACAAACCTACCACAAAATCATGTACAAACACAAACACAGGCCCAAATGAACAAAACTAGGCATGTGAGTTTGTCCTACCTAGCTGGCCAAGGCTTCACAGGCAAACTATCCTAATTGAATTCTCCCGTCCTTAAATGCAAAGTGAAGAAAAACTAAAAATGAACAAAACTGCCATGACAGTCCTCGATATGATAATCCAACCTGTGGGTTCCTATTACTTGTCCCTTTTTAGAATCAATGTTACTTTTTTTCTGTTTTCAGATATAACAGACGTGTCTACCCCGCGTCTTGTCAAACCTCCAACAAACGATTCCCGGGTCAAGAAGTCATCCACGCCACCTTCACAGACATCCCAGGTTCAACCACCCACCGCCCACCCTCAGGCGCCTGCGACCCCCCGACCCCCAACCCCATATCGAGTAGAGGCGAAGGAGGAAGCGGTGGAGGTGGATACCAGCCTGGGAGAAGCACCTGTAGAGGAGGTGGGAACTCTTTTTTTTTTTCTTTGTCATTAGCTGTGGCGTCTGCTTTTCAGAATCAGTTTGGGCGCCATGAGGACAGGTGTTCTGTTGATTTTTTCACTAAACTTACACTGTTGTCTGATCTTGTGTTTCCTGTCTGTTACTTTGCATATCTCCGATAGGGAGGCTTGTCTTGTTTGTTTGTTTGTTTTTGCTGTGTCATCTTCCATAGCACTTCAGTGACACTGCACTTGCTCATTCCGGCTCCGTGTCCACAACCACAGTCTTGGCACTACCTGTCCACAAGGAGCGGTCGATGTGCAGTCATCATGAAGCAACCCACCTGAGGAGACACTGCACTGCTGCCGAGTCACTTTGGTTGTATTCAGTGGTTGTATTCAGTGATGCGTGGTGTGACCCAACATATACAGGACACCACCTACTAAGCCTCATACTGATCACAATATTTGCTTAGTGGTGGAGCTAGCATGAGTGAGCTTTCCCACCAGAGGTCGCCACTATGCCTGTGCAAAGTCCTGATAAATTTGCTGAACCTGCTTGCCCTGACAGAACCTGACCGAGGCATAGACATGGAGAATAAATCAAAACTGAGGTTGCTGTGAGAGCAAGACCATAGAATTTGAGACATTTTAGAAAAGAAAATTCATGCTGATCAATGTCAGTGAAGTTGCGTGCACACACACAACACACACAGACACACAGACACACATGCTCACACACACACACACACACACACACACACACACACACACACACACACACACACACACACACACACTCTCTCTCTCTCTCTCTCTCTCTCTCTCTCACTCTGTGCCCTCTCTTTCTAATACACAAACACGCACACGCACATGCACAGAGGTTCAAATGCATGGACATGTATATCATATAATAATAAACATATATCCATGCATGAACGGACTTGCAATTCAGTTGTGCAGACCCTTACACAACCCCACGTCTCTTTCCCTGCTCACATACTCATGTAGACAACACATACCAGATTTTGTTGCTTAATAGTACTTTTTCCATCAAAAATCACAATTCATGAATTAAATGGATGATTTGAAAAGAGAAAAACCCAGAAAATAAGGAAAGAAAATAGAATTCCAGCAATTTGAAAAAAAAAATCTTTTTTTGTTTCAGACAACACACAAAAAGTCGCACCAAGAACAGAAACAGCAGCAAGCACCACCCAAGTCACAAACTGTCACTGCCACCCAACCCACCCCCCCAGACCAGAACGACCAGAGAGTCGAGGGGAGCCAACCATGGACCTGTACCACACGCGACCAAAGCGGGAGAGGAAACGAGAGCGTAGTCGCTATGCTGAAAGTGTCACCTCAGTGGAGTCCTCCAGGTAATGTGGAACTGTAGTTGGAATGGAGACCTTGAGGTGAGGAGACAGAACTAATAATTAGACCAGTAATTAATCTGCCAGGTAAGGTAGAATTGATTTAAGAATGATTCCTCCAGGTCAAATGAAACGTATACCAGAACAGAGTCCTCCAGGTAAGGTAGAACTAATACCAGATGAAGTCCACCAGGTAAGGTAGAACTAATGCCAGATGAAGTCCTCCAGATAAGGTAGAACTAATGCCAGATGAAGTCCTCCAGATAAGGTAGAACTTGTAGAACTTGTACTAGATGAAGACCACCAGGTAAGGTAGAACTAATACCAGATGAAGTCCTGCAGGTGGGGTAATACCAGATGAAGTCCACCAGATGAGGTAGAACTAATACCAGATGAAGTCCACCAGGTAAGGTAGAACTAATACCAGATGAAGTCCACCAGATGAGGTAGAACTAATACCAGATGAAGTCCACCAGATAAGGTAGAACTAATACCAGATGAAGTCCTGCAGGTGGGGCAATACCAGATGAAGTCCACCAGGTAAGGTAGAACTAATACCAGAATGAAGTCCTCCAGGTAAGGTAGAACTAATACCAGAATGAAGTCCTCCAGGTAAGGTAGAACTAATACCAGATGAAGTCCACCAGGTAAGGTAGAAGTAATACCAGATGAAGTCCACCAGGTAAGGTAGAAGTAATACCAGAATGAAGTCCTCCAGGTAAGGTAGAACTAATACCAGATGAGGTCTCCAGGTAAGGTAGAACTTGTACGAGATGAAGTCCTCGATGTGAGATACAACTAACACTGGAACATAATCACCTAGATAACATAGAACTAATGTCATAATAGAATCCTCCAGGTAAGGTAGAACTAATACCAGAATGTAAAGCTAGAAACCTTTTAATTCTGCCCCAAATCATGAGAAGAGTTTTGGGACCCCCAAATCCTTTTTTTTTTTCTTTTTTTAAATGCTGGTAGGTATAATACAGCGGTGGCCAGGTGGTGTCAGAGAAGGCAGTTTTGGTGTGTGGCACTGCAGTGACTCAGTGTGTAGAACAGCGGCGAGCATGAAAGGTACATGTGTCCACAACCAGGGAGGGGAGGAAAACTGACCTGAATTAATTCCACCCACGAGATGGCATCATCTTCAAGGGAGATTAGTCAGTTTAAGGAAAGGAGGGTGGATGAGTTTAACTCCATTGAATTGTTTATTGGGTGCTGTTGATGTTATTGAGAATGTTTTCCCACATTCAACAGGAGAAATGGTTGTTGTATGGTTTGGTTAGCATGAGATAGTCAATGATGATTTTTCAGTGCATAATTGCACGGTTACCTTTTTTGCTGTTAATTTTAGAAAATAGTCTTAGAGATTAATACTTATAGTTTTCTATAATATCCAATTAATTTTGAAATCAACACAAAAATTTAAAAAAGGGGAAAATGAACAAGAAAAAAAAAAAAGAAGAAGAAAGTGAAAAAGCATGGTTTTGTTGCAGGTCACATGTTCTACTGTGTGTGTAGTGTTCTGTATGTGTACAGAGTTATTACCCTTTCATGAAACAATGTTGTATTAATTGATGACCTTCACCCAATACCATGATCTCAGAAGGGAGGCAATTTCCCCTCCCCCACCTCCTGCCTTTCCTCCTCACCCCTCCAAGGATGACTGATTTTGTTGTGTGAAGGTTGGCAACTATGTTAATATGAACAAATGGATCTAGTTGCAAAGTGAAATGACTGCAGGCGGAAATCTAAACAAATCTTAAATAAATGTCAGCGAACCGCCCAGAGAACATGGACAAACAAGTCACAAGACAAAACACAACACGTTTCGACCTCTTAGGTCTTCCTCAGGTGAAACAAAAAAGAAAAAAATAACGAAAATGCACTTAGCTTTGATCGCTTCAGATTGCTTCTGTGTGTCAGCGCGCAAGGAAGAAGACGTGAATGAGCTCAATCAATGCCTTTTTCCTTGCGCTGAACACAGAAGCAATCTGAAGCGATCAAAGTAAAGTGCATTTTCGTTATTTTTTTCGTTTTTGTTTCACCTGAGGAAGACCTAAGAGGTTGAAATGCGTTGTGTTTTGTCTTGTGACTTGTTTGTCCACGTTTCTCTGGGAGGTTCGCTGACATTTATTTAAGATATGATCAAATGGGTCGGCGACCTGTCAACCACTCAAACATTGAGAAGAGAGAGGGAAAAAAAAAAAAAAGCAAAGATAGCAATAAGGAAATGTGCACACAGCCCACTTTGAAAACTGATGTTTGATACAACTACTAATCTGTTTTCAGACCAGGGTCAACTCGAGGACGGCGTGGCAGCGACGCTTCCCTGCAAGCTAAAGGGAGGACCGAGGGGTGGGGTCAGACATAGAGGTCGGATCTGACCTGACCCGTGTCTCTTCTGTCCACAGGTGAAGGATGCCTCTTTGTAGGGTGCTTTGTTGGGTTCTTTGTCAGTTTGCATTGCTTGACTTTGGAGTGTGTGTGCGAATGTGTTTGCGCGCGCATGTGTGTGTGTGTGTGTGTGTGTGTGTGTGTGTGTGTGTGTGTGTGTGTGTGTGTGGCTTTGTCATTTACATGTACGTGTATTCATCAGTGTGTTCAAAACAGACTGTGTGCATGCATGTGTATAAAGATCAGATATCCTTTAAACAGGAAAGGTCAGATATCTCCATCACTCTTCCTGCAGTGTGAAGCATCTACAGACAAAAGCAAAAAGCAGCAGCATGCACAAATATTTCGCAAAGTCTGATATCACACAAACACGTACGGTCATTGGTAGAGCACTGAGGAAGTGAATTTTCCAGTATGAATGTGTATGTGACTTCAGATACCTAGCCCAGCACTTACCCTCTCACATCTCTCTTGTTCCCCTCAGTGCCAGACTGCGTGCCATGCAGGACGAGATTGAAAAACTCAAACAGGGCGTGCAGCTGGCTCATGAGAAGGCCTCCGAGCGACCAGAACTCTCCACCCTCCCATTACCACCACAGCAGCAGCAGCCAGAAGGCCCTGAATACTACGACCCCTTTGACGACCCTTACGGCTTCATGCGCATGCCCCGCCGCCGTGCCAACTCCTTTTCTGGGGGACGGGTGCGGGAGTTTGACGAGTGGTACTGGGCATTGCCCAACGAACGCCGCCCTAATGACGATGACATTCCGCTTGGGTATGCAGCTGCTGATGCCTACAATCGCCACTATCGAGAGAAGACTCCGGAAGCCGCAAGGCAGCGACTACGTCAGCGGCGTAGGCATGGCAGCGAAGTGCCCCCTAATCTACCCGAACCCAGAGAGATTCTCAACGAGGGGAGGAGAGGCTGGGGGGTGGGAGGGGGACAGCGTTTCATGCCCCCACCACCACTGCCACTCCCCCTCCCCTGGCAATCTCACCTTGCCATCCGGTGCTCCGGATCAAACGCGTCATCGCCCGCCCCCCCTGCCAGAGACCCTAGGGCGATGTACAACTATTACATGCCTCAGAGGAACGAGCGACAGGCAGATGGGATGGCTCCCAACCCGAACTTTAACCCCTATCGACAGCACACCACCCCTCTCTCTCCGCCCGCCCCCAGCCGAATCTGTCTCAGACACTGGCAGGGGTGGAGCCCTCTACATACCATCGGCAGCCACAGCCGTGGTACACCATCCGTCGAACACAATGGCCAACCTCAGCCACTGCCCAACCGAACTACGCCCATGCGCAGGGTTACCAGCCGGATCACCAGGGATATTACCAACCGGTACTTGACGGTGGATACTATTCCACATATCCCAGTTCTGAGTCATCAGCCCGCCGCACCAGGGGGGGCTACTGGATATTGGACGGATGTGTGTCCGATGTGTGGAGGGTCGGGAATGCACGTGCATGATGATGAAGATGAGTGGAGAGCATCAGGGTACAGTGCCGAAGACTTTGCCACAAGGTACAGGTGAGTGTTTAGGTCTGGGTGAGTTGATCAGTTCCTCATGAAGTCTCTTCTTGGGTTAGTGACAGTCATTGTATACTGTGCAGTCAAAAGCGATATGATACAGAACTTAAATACAGAACTGAAGGAACACAAGTGTTTGGTTTTGGCTGATCAAATTTTTAAGACGGCCAAATTCTGCTGTGGGAACTATCAGTCTTGTCATGTCAATTCAAAATTGAATTACTGTTGCTCCCTATAGCGCCAGTGTGCCAAGCTCCATTTAACTGCTGATCTGCCCATTGCCATCTGTCATGAGTGACTCCACATTTCCTTCCCATATAGTGTTTTTGGGAGGCTTTTAGAATTAAGACATTCCATTTGAAGACGGCAACCGTTACAGAAGTGGCTGCCATTGCAAAATGTTTCAGTTCAGCCCTTAAAGAAAAATAGATAGGTAGAAAAGTTTTACTGCTGTGGAAATCTGTCAGTCTTGTCATGTCAGCTCAAAATTCTGCACATGTTGCTGCTTTGGTGTTGATTGAAGGATCTTTCCAATCAACTTTATTTTTCAGTCCACTGAAATTTTTAGATTAGGATACATTTAATGTACTCTTCACTTTGTTGCCCTAAGATGTTTCATTGTTACATTGCATACAGGTCTACTTTATTTCCTGAAAATGAGTAACACATGCATGCACTTGTGTGTGCATGTACACACACACACACACACACACACACACACACACACACACACACACACACACACACACACACACACACACACACACACACACACACACTGCAGAAGCAAACAACCACCATGAAAAATCTATATGTGTTTTGAGAAATCTTTGCTTTTCAGATATCCGTCTCAAGGTCGCTCCAGGCGCAGAACAAGGTCAGTGCCAAGGTCTCGCCGCTACTCTCCAGAGGGCAGGAGGTCACGACATCGATACCGTGTCAGAGAGGTCAGGGAGATGGACAGTGAGGAGTCCGATCAGTTTGAGTGGGTCAAAGAACACCGCGGTGAGTGGGAATAGGTCGAGAGAACTTCAGTTTTGTTACCTCTGCTATGGAGTTTATTGTTCCACCCCAGTCTTTTTGTGTGGTTGTCTGTTAGGAAAATGATACAAAAGCTATTGAACCGATTTTAATGAAAATCTGGAATAATGGAAGGTGGTCCAAATCATTGCGTTCTGCAGTGCATCAGTGGTGCAGATACGGGTCAAAGGGCAGATTAGTATCTGTTCTGCTAACTGTTACAGAATGTCCGCAGAATCTGAACACAGTGAAGTTGCTGTCTACAAAACGATAACTATCTGTGAACTAGTTTATTTTCATGGGCTATCAGAACTTTTTTCGTGATGTGAGTGAGTGTTATGCATTTTTCCATATCCTCCTGTCATCAAAAGTTCATGGGAAGTCATTCTTTTAAATTTGTACCTATTGTTACTTCCCCTGATGGACTGATAATTTTATTTTCCGTTATGAACTGACTTTCACACAAGTTTCAAAACGGGGTAGTAAAAATGCTTGTTTACCCAGTTTTGTTTTCTCCCATGTTGCAAAACACACACCATCTCTTTTCACCTTACATGTTGGTGTAGATCCGGATCAGAGCCAGGATCCAGATCTCTTTGGCCTTGGCGGAGGTTTGCGCTTTCCCAACTGCCATTCTAGTTGAGTTCTATGCGCTGGCCTGTTTTCCCTCCCAGTCCCAGCACTCAAAGGTTTCTCATTCCAGTTGCCCGTACACAGCTACTCCCACGCTCATGTCATCATCTCTCGGTGCCAGCACTCCTTACAGAGCTGTCAGTATCAGAACAGCCATGAGACAACCCACCCCAGGAGACACTGCACTGCTGCTGAAGCTCAGTGGTGATGGTTGGCCCAGAGTCTGCGGATTGCTGAACTTGCTCAGGACACCACCTACCAAGCAGCTCCTTGCTGATGATGCCAGTAGTCTGTCCAGCCTCAGAGCGGGACTGAGTGAGCTCCCCTTTGTAGACTGGAATCTGCTGCTGCCATGTCCTCTGTATTGCAAATCCCCATTAAACCTCTGGTGCTGGAGACTGACAGGAAACCGTTTGGGGGGATGGGTTGTGCACAGAGTTTTCAAATGGTGAACCTTGCATTTCCAGGCAAGGAACTTAAAAAAACAACCCCCCCCCCCACAAAGAATAAGTAAAATTCAAAACAGAGGCCAATGAGTGAACAGACTTTGTGCAGCTCATACCTGGAGACTGTTTGCGATTCTTCATTGTTCTGACCTAAAACTGGACTCTTTGGAGTGTTTGATGTGGCCGACCCTGCTCTGCTGTCAGTGCCTTGTCGCACTCGTGCAGTTCTTTCTTTCTTTTTTTTTTCTGTCCCATGTTCTTGGCCACCTCACTGACATTGCACCCACACCACTCATTCCAACATCCCCACCCCCACCCCCCTCCTCCCAATCCATAGCCACAGCTCTAGCACTGGCGATCCACAGGCAGCAGTCAATGTCAAGTCGTCAGGAGGCAACCCACTGGAGGAGACACTGCCCTACTGCCAAGTCACTTTGGTGGAGTTTAGTAGCACCTGTTCTGATCCAACATAAGCAAGACACCATATACTAAACTCCCTACTGATGACAATAATTGCTCTGTTGCGGAGCTGGCGTGAGTGAGCTCTCCCTCTAGAGGGTGCCACCACGTCTGCCCAGTGACAGCCCTCATGAACTTGCCAAAAACAAGGCCATGGACATGGATGGGTCATCAAAAGTGAGGTCACCATGAGAACAGGGCATGAAGGGCCACAGAATTTGAAACTTTTTTTTTTGTTGTTGTTAATGCTGATCAGTGAGAATGAGGATGATGACGATGATGCAACAGATTTTCAATCCAGTCTGAGACTGCATGACAGAGCTGTACTCCAGGCTTCCTTTCATAATATATCATGGCATCAACCAGGCCTGAGAAATACAGACACTTGTAGTGTTGGTCAGGAAATTTGAGCAACCCTCTCAAAGACACATCCATTCAGTGGACAAAACTCAACTGTGTGGCCCCAGTCTTCCCAACTGAACCCATAGCAAACTCAACTCCGGGTAAGAGCCGGTCGGCTACATGGCTCTGATGGGAATCAAATCCCATTGCGGGAATCTGCGACACTAACCACTTCGCCATGGTGGCTAGTCACTCATACTGTCTTTCCTGCAGCCCAGCTCTGGTGCTGATCAGTGAGGCCTGTTCTTCCTCAGCCTACACCTGACACCCACCCACTGAAATCCTCATGAATGACACCTCCACCTACACCTAACACCCACCCCACTGAAATCCTCATGAATGACACCTCCACCTACACCTAACACCCACCCACTGAAATCCTTGTGAATGACACCTCCACCTACACCTAACACCCACCCACTGAAATCCTCATGAATGACACCTCCACCTACACCTAACACCCACCCACTGAAATCCTTGTGAATGACACCTCCACCTACACCTACCCACTGAAATCCTGTAAATGACACCTCCACCTACACCTAACACCCACCCACTGAAATCCTTGTGAATGACACCTCCACCTACACCTAACACCCCCCCACTGAAATCCTCATGAATGACACCTCCACCTACACCTAACACCCACCCACTGAAATCCTTGTGAATGACAGTAACTGCTTTTATTTGGGAGCCAGCATGTGTAGCCTTTCCTGCTTTCGATATTTTCCTTAGTTTGAAAGCATAGCGATGAAATGATGGATGTTGGTAAGAAGAAGTGAAGATGTCGCGTAGAACGTGATGCGTTCAGTCACGTGTTAGTACAGAGGAAATTATTCCTGCAGCTCACGCAGCTGGTCGAGGAAGAGGAGTCGCTCGCAGCCACGGCGTTCTCTGACTCGTCAGCGACGTGACAGGAGCCGGCGTCGTAAACAAGAACAGGTGAGGCATGATGTCATTGAGGACAAAGCAGGTATATGTGTGGGGGGGGGGGGGGGGGGGGGGGGGGGGGGGGGGGGGGGGTTGGGGGGGGGGGGGGGTTTAAAGTGAGTTGAAACTTTGAGCAATGAATGAATCATGAAAGATACCGTGTGACACTGGCAGCTGATTGATCAGAAGAGAGCGAGAGAGTTTGCGATGATTTATTCAAGTACAGGACTTAGCCTCTATTTGTATTTGAAACTAACTAACTCTGCAGAAGAGTTCATTTAAGATGTGAAGACGTGGAGAGTCAAGGTTGATAGCAAGCAAAAACTGACAGATGGTGGCAGGCTCAGGAACCAAGGGACCTCGTCCAGTCAAGAAAAATAGAGAGGGAACAAAATGGAGTTTTCTTCCCATTATTCAGCCTCCATAATTCCAGGAACACTGTACTACCAGTCAACAACAGCACTTTGTATTGTATATAGCAGAAATGTGAACTGCAAAGATAGCAACACAGTGTTTTGCAGACAAAATAGGCGTCATGAAGATGACACTGCCAGAAACATGTGCTTTCTGTCGCAGCTTATTTGTTGGCCGGCTCGCTGTCTGTTCAAAGTATTCAAGTATTGTTGAAAACCTCAGAACCCAAGGAATAAGATAAAGTGTGTCACTTTTGATAATCTTCTTCTTGTATTGAATTATTGGCAATCAAAGCCAGAGAAGAACCCACTTTTAGGGAGTTTTGGTTGTATTTTTCCTCATTGTGGTAAGAGATACTAAGGAGCAGAAAGCATCTTTATAACAAGTAAATAGCAGGCATTCTGTGCTTTTCATGCCTATAAATTGTCCTAAACTGTCTGAACAGAGTTTTTGTCTTTGAAAAGTAGCACACACACAACTGCTGCCGGACTACTGACACAAGATTTTGGCACTGTCTTTGCTAATTATATATTGTGTAACTGTTTAAAAGAAAAGGTATAATTGAACTGCCAAAGGGGACAAACAAATTACACGACAAAACATGACACGTTTTGACCTCTTAGGTCTTCTTCTTCAGGCAAGATGAACAACATTCAGGACAATGAAAACGAAGAATGAGCAATCACTTATCTTCTCAGAGTCGGCACTAGATGAGCGTTCAATGTCAATTTCTGCCTGCAGTCACCTCTTATTGTAAGTGACTTAATATTGTGTAGAAACAGATTATTGAATAGTAATTTTTGTACACTTTCAGCTGTGATCATCACAGAAATAGAAGTGTTAACAGGATTTAAACTGAGAGAAGTTCTCAATTTTGTAGAATGATAGTTTATCCTAAATATCAGACAGTGACAAGTTTATCCTAAATATCCGACAGAGACAAAAAATGATACAAAGAAGGCAACTGTTTAAGCAAGGTTTGCATCTTCTCTACCCCCCCCTCTCTCTCTACTCCCTCTCACCCCCCCCACCCCTCCCCCCTTCTTGTCTGGCAAATGAAGTGCTTTAGCGAACACTGGCCTGCTGAAGATGAAGAGGACAGCCAAAACAAAACCGGTCACAGACCATTTGGTGTGTGATCTTCAGATCATGTGCGGAAGGCGGAGTGATTTCCAAACAGGGACTGCTGACCAATCCTCTGGACAGTGATGACTACCTCATTTCCCCAATGACACGGGAGGTGCTTAGTTTGAGGATGATAGCTAAAGTGAGGTGAAGAACACACAGGATGTAGTAATATCGTTGTCCCTATGCTATGACCTGTTTGTCATCGTATGGTGTTGTCATTCTTTTCTTTTCTTTTTGTTTCCCATCATTTCAGCTAAGCATGCAGGAGAACATGGACTTGAACGAATCCCTGATGCTGTCAGAGGACATCGGCCACCTGACCAAGAGGATGATCGGAACAGTGAGAGGGGAGCTTAGACGACACTCCCGAAGCAAGGAGTTTGGCTCTGCATATTGGTGATTTAGGGCTTTCAGGATCTCTCTCAGACTTTTTTTCACTGCTGCTCTTCCAGAAATAAGTTTTATCAAGTTTGGGATGTTCTGTATTATTTTTCATAATGGCATTGATTCTTTCTTTGCCCTCAACCCCCCCCCCCCCCCTTTTTTTTTTTTTTTATTGATGTTTTGGATGAAGCATTGTCTCAGAATCCTCACCCCCTCTCCAAAACAAATTATGGGGCTAATTGCACTTAAAATGTTCCAACCAAAGTGGTCAGGGCAGCTTAGAGGTGGGAGAACCTCAGCCCCCCCCCCCCCCCCCCCCCCCCCCCTGAGTAAAGACTCAGAGTTTGTCTGAAATTGTTATGGAGGGTACCTGTACTCCAAAATCTTAATCCCAAAGAGTAAGAATGCATCCAGTCCATAGTTAATCCTAATCCCAAAGAGTAAGAACACACCCAGTCTGTAGTTAATCCTAATCCCAAAGAGTAAGAACACATCCAGTCCATAGTTATTCCTAATCACAAAGAGTAAGAATACACCCAATCCATAGTTAATCCTAATCCCAAAGAGTAAGAATGCATCCAGTCCATAGTTAATCCTAATAACAAAGAGTAAGAATGCATCCAGTCCATAGTTAATCCTAATCCCAAAGAGTAAGAACACATCCAGTCCATAGTTAATCCTAATCCCAAAGAGTAAGAGTACATCCAGTCCATAGTTAATCCTAATCCCAAAGAGTAAGAATACACCCAATCCATAGTTAATCCTAATCCCAAAGAGTAAGAACACATCCAGTTCATACTTATCCTAATCCCAAAGAGTAAGAACACATCCAGTTCATACTTATCCTGATCCCAAAGAGTAAGAACACATCCAGTTCATACTTATCCTAATCCCAAAGAGTAAGAACACATCCAGTTCATACTTATCCTAATCCCAAAGAGTAAGCACACATCCAGTTCATACTTATCCTAATCCCAAAGAGTAAGAACACATCCAGTTCATACTTATCCTGATCCCAAAGAGTAAGAACACATCCAGTTCATACTTATCCTAATCCCAATGAGTAAGAATACACCCAGTCCACAGAGTCTTAGAATGGAATCAGGCAGTCACTTTAGCTGTCTTGCCATGCTTGTTGCTATGGTATGTGGCATGTTTGTTGAATAACAACAGAAGTGCTGCAAAGGGTTCCAGTGCACACGTGACCCAGGGAGACTGACGTCTCGACTGCATGGATGATTGACAACATGAGTTCTGCCTTGGCTTAAGGCTGTGTCAGGCCAATTGACATAGGCTAGAACACCAAGGCTACATCAAGATGCTGTTATGCTCTGCATCGTTATGCAGGGATTGTCTTCAGTTGTGACAAGCTCCTAGCATAACATTATCAGTCTCCAAAATCCCCTGAAGTTGGAGTGTGGTGCCCATGTGGCAGGGTAATCAGAAACAGTCACACACACGTAATGTTCTCATCCCCAGCTGATGCATTTGTACCATAGTGTTCAAGTACTTCGGCTGTTCGGATGATCCCTGGAGTCTTTTAGCCAGGGTACGACAACAACAACAACAACGGCAACATGAGTATGTGGAATTACACACACTTGCTGGAAAGAGCCGGAGTTTTAATGTGAGGTTTGGTTCTAATGAGCTTGATGTGGTTGAACATATCAGGAAGAATTTTATTGCACTGTGTAATTCTTCATTGACATTTTGTGTGTGTGTGTGTTGGTCTGCTTTCTCTTTAGTGTATTGTTGAGTTGTTTACCTCCTCTACACTTTATGTGTTGGTCTGCTTTTGGTCTGTGCCCTATTTGATGTTTTATTGTGTTAGCTACATCCTTTTTAATGTTCTGTTGGGTTGATCTACTTTCTCTTTGATGTTTTGTCGTGTTGGTCTTCTTCCGTTAAGATGTTTGTTTATGTTAGTCTGTTTCTGCAGCAGCATGTTTCTCTGTGTTGGTCTTCTTCCTTTTAGATGTTTCTCTGTGGTGATCTGTTTCTGTGATGTTCCAGAATGCTTTTATTGATTTCAGTGTGTATATGGTGCATTCATGCTCAGCTTTGCATGCTGTGAAGGATTCTTGATTGAATTGTTAACTGAATCAGGGAAAGCTATACTGCTGAAATGTGTTGTCTCAGAGACAGCTACAGCGTGTGATGGAAGCACATCTTTTTTCTTCAGCTGATGCCTTACTGTTTGACCGTTACAAAAACTGGTCACATTAACATGTAAGTTTGTTTCCCCCCCTTGACTTTGTTTTCGTGTTTTTGTTTTTTAAATGACTGTTGAGGATGCTGAAACACACTTTGCAGTTTCATTACGGTTTGCGACAACCTGAAAGGGCTGTAGTCTTTTTTTTTTTTTTTTTTTTTTTTGCATAACATATCCTGGTAGAACTAGGTCCGAGAGATACGGACACCTGCTGTGTTGGTCAGGAAATTTGAGCGACACTGTCAGAGGTGGCATCCATGTCAGGGAAGGAACTCAGCTGTGCCGTTCCAGTCTTTCCATTTGACCTCATATCACTCTGACCTCTGGGAGGAGCTGGCTTTGGATGAAAAATCCCATGAACAGATGTCTCAGATAGGACTTGAACTCACAGCCTCCTACCCTGCAGCCTGCCCATAGCGGCTGATTGTTCCACCTCCAAGCCATTCCCTTTCAGTTTTTGGGCTTAGAATTTTCTTTAGTTTTAAAAAGAAATAAGATTTAGGCAGATTTTGATTACTGCTGGCAGCCAGTGTTCATAATGAAACTACAGAGTTTGATTGTAGACTGAGAGTGTGTGCAGGTGGAGTACAATTGTAGGATTATGCCCCTTGGGCAGCACAAAGTTGGAGGTGGCATGAAGCAAGGATTTATATGGTTGTCTTTTTACAGCAATGACAGAAACTCATTGGTTGATGATATTGATCCAGCAATAATGTGATATAGTTCCTGGTGTTTTCTTTTGAGTGTGTGTGTGTGTGTGTGTGTGTGTGTGTGTGTGTGTGTGTACTTGATATTGAATTATTTTCCTGATGTTACATTAGTTTATCAGCAGTTCTTGGTTTGTGATGCATTTTGGAAAGTCAGACCTCTCAGTGTGTATCAAAAGGCACTGTCCATTTTGAGTTTGCATTAGCGTGTGTGTGTGTGTGTGTGTGTGTGTGTGATCGCAGAAGTCGTGGTCATCTTTGCCTGTGAAGGACAAACGACAGACAACAATGTGTGTGTGTGTGTGTGTGTGTGTGTGTGTGTGTGTGTGTTCTCAGATGTGTATAAACATTTGCAGGTTTATGTATGTGTTGTATGCAGAGCTGCTGGCAGTGGCTAAAAGTTTGACACATTAGATGTTGATGAGTTTACGTACGTATTTTTTCAAGCAACCATTTTTTTTTTTCTTGTATGGCAGCCCTGAAAAGATCCCTGTGGTTCACTGGGGTATTAAGATTAAAGAAAAAATTGAAACTGTATGTGTTTTTTTTCTTTCACTTAACCAATTAAAAAAAATCTTTCATTGTTTGAAATTTGAACGGGCAGTTTGAAATCTGTTTTGAATACAAGAGCTGTATTATGCTTCCGTATTGCTTTGTGATTTTATGGACTGTTATCATTAAATTTTTGTGGAGAGGGAGATGACCTTGCCATTGCGGATGAAGTTGAAACACTACAGAAAATAGTCACTTCTGATAGTAAGATTTTGTTTGAGTATGTCCCATTGATGACCGATCTTTTTTCTCTTGCTCTTAAAATTTTGTTAGTTATAAATTGAAAATTGTATGTAATGATCATTTAGATAAAGACTCTGGTCCCTTTAGAGATGCATTTTGTTTGGAAATATGTGAACACTTTGACTTTGTCATAATGACCTCCAAGGAAGAATCCATCCTTAGTTTCTTATGTAAGATTTCTAGGGAGTTTGAATTCATACTCAGTGGTTCCACTATATTGTCACATATTCATGAGAGAGATCCAAATGCCTGCTGACTCTCTCTAATTTTTTTTTTCTAGGAATTTTTCTGCTTTAAAAACCATTCTCAAAACCCCAGATTTGATGGAAAAGTGCAGAAGTGTTTAAGATTTTACACATTTTTTATTGGGAAAACAATGGGGGTAAGGAGTCATCAGGGAGACATTGTGGAGAACACAGACAGGTGCCATCGTTGACCAGATTTGCTGTTTTATCCAGATGGTCAACATGGGTCAGCACCAAACTTTGCAGGGTTTGTTTTCCATCTTTACACAAAGTTTCGTTAAATTCATCCAGTTTTTTTCTTGTATAATCTTGCTGAATCCGTCCTTTGGTCCAAAACTTAATGGGTTTGTCCTTCATTCATAGTTTGTCCTTCCACCTTGATTCATCAAAACCAGCTGAGCTGTTTTGACATAATATTTTTTTGCAGATAGACAAATAAACAGAATGACAGGTGCTGGTGAAAGCGTGGCATAATCTTGTTTGCAGACAGACAGACAGACAGACAGACAGACAGACAGACAAATGAACAAAATGACAGATGCTGGTGGAAACATGGCATAATCTTGTTTGCATACAGACAGACAGACAGACAGACAGACAAATAAACAGAATGACAGGTGCCGGTGAAAGCATGGCATAATCTTGTTTGCATACAGACAGACAAATAAACAGAATGACAGGTGCCGGTGAAAGCATGGCATAATCTTGTTTGCATACAGACAGACAGACAGACAAATAAACAGAATGACAGATGCTGGTGGAAGCATGGCATAATCTTGTTTGCAGACAGACAGACAGAGAAACAGAATGACAGATGCTGGTGAGAGTATGGCATAATCTTGTTTCCAGACAGACAGACAAAGAAAAGAGAATGACACATGCTGGTGGAAGCATGGCATAATCTTGTTTGCAGACAGACAGACAGACAGACAAAGAAACAGAATGATACATGCTGGTGGAAGCATGGCATAATCTTGTTTCCAGACAGACAGACAAACAGACATGTAAACAGAATGACAGATGCCGGTGAAAGCATAGCACTGTCGGCAGAAGTAGCAAGATCAGGGAGGGGTGTTGCATAGTCCAGCAAAAATAGTGCCAGAAAGTCCATGCCTTGGATGATGTGTTCTGTGTGAAGCTGTGCTTCACCTGTTCAAGCTGTTCGGTGGACACAGCCAGATTTCCCTCAACATACCCTAACCCCTGAATGTGGGGTAGGGAAGGTTGGCGGCAGTGAAAATGAATGAATGAACCAGTTAAGAAGAAAAAGACAGGAATGGAGTGAAAACAGGACAAATTTGATCTCTCTGTAGTTTGTGTCGTTCTTGTTATTTTCCTTACTTTAATTGTTCTGATCATGAACCAGACCAGGTCAGTTTGTCTCTCAGTCTCTCTTCATCTGATGTAACTACTCTCTTTTGCATTTCTTTTCTATCGTAAGTCATGAAATGCATGGCCAGTTTGCCTGGAGTCGGCATATTTTTTTTTTTCTCAACATTTTTGCAATACGTGTATTTGTTTAAATGTTATCTTAATATTTCTGTGTATACGTTTGTTAGGTTGGTATTGATCTGATCTTTGTGTACGATTGATTCCGTCCCTCGCCTGTTTCACACGTAAGTATGTCCTTTGGCAAATCTGCATTTTCACTCCCTCCTCTTTCCTTTTTTTTTTTTTTTTTTTTTTTTTTTGAATCAAACAAAAAAAATATTGTGATCTTTTCATTATGTAGTCTTCCATGTGGTATATCATGGTGCAGACTGTGATAGTTGGCTGCATCGAAACCATGGTGTCTGCTGATGTCATTTTTGTGATGGATACACATTACCTCAACAATGATGTGATATATATGATGTGATTTTTTTTTAATCCAGTTACGATGGGGAAAGCTTTTGAAATTGTCTAATTCATATGATTTGTTTGTTAATATTTTGTATGTGGGGAGTTGATTAAGCGTTGCTGTACCATTCCATCCATTCCCCCTCCCCCCCCCCCCCCCCCCCTTTCTTTTTAAGTGTAAAGTATGTAAATGTGTGTTCATCCATAAACATTTTATATTGAAATTTTTTTTTTTGCAGGTTTACGATTTTGTATTACACTTATCAAGATTTTATTTTAATAAAAAAAGACTGCATTAGAATGCAAATGAGAAATACTAACAATAAATGATACTGTGTTGTATGGAAGTCTGATTCAAAGAAATTGAACAGACTTGTGTGGCTTTCATGTTTAGTCCCTGGTATGTACTGGTCACAATGTACAGAAATAATAGAAAAAAAACCATTTATGGATAGATGTTTGATCAGTTGTGCCTGCACACACAAGCGCGCACACACTTACAGGCAGATAGTAACACTAACAAAAGTCTGTTCATCTGTAATGAATGCATAAAAGGACAGACACACTCTCATGCACACATGCACACACACATGCACACACAAGCACACACACACACACACACACACACACACACACACACACACACACACACACACACACACACACACACACACACACACACACACACACATTGTGCATGTGCATACACATGCGTACACATGCATGCACTTACACACACACACACACACACACACACACACACACACACACACACACACACACACACTCACTGGTAAGCCATATTCTAGACATCATACATGCTTGCTAAGGAATCTGCCATGTTCTTTTCTCCTGGATACATCTTGGAAAGTACACCGAATCAAATCATTTTCACCCAGTTGTCATGTTTGAACATCTTATACATTTTGGGTAATAGCAGCAATGATTAAAGTGTGAACTGGAAACAATAATCCATACTTTTGGTTGATCAATAGCAATCTCGGGACATACACTCCAATAACCACTCTGCCATTATAACACAGGCAATATTTGCATATATTTTTTTCTTCCCAATATATTTGTCACTTATTGCATATACGTATATAGAACATTTCTGTATGTCATCAAAGTTCTTGATGATGTAAAACCCTGCCTGTATCCTTTTTCTTTTCTTTTTTTCCTGTTACCTGTCCAAATATATGTGTATTGTACTGGTTTATTTCAGCAAATATGAAATAATAAAAAATAGCAGTTGTTTATATCCAAACTGGCATGTGTGTGTATGTATTTGTGTTTGACCTGTGCTGGACTCGGTAACTTTTAGAATTTAAGCTTTTATGTTATGCTCTTATTATTCACAGCCCAGATTGATTCAACAGAGGGGAACTGAAAGCTCCTGGGCAAATGTTGGGTTCAGGGGCCCTGTGGTTTTCATGCTGGTTTTCACTGTTCAGTCTTCTGACTGATCCCAGAGGTGCCCGATGGCAAAGTATTGTCACTTACACACAGAATGTTCTGGAATTTACTCATGTACATTTATTGCTTCAGGTGCATGCTCAGTCAAATCATCTTTTTGCCATACATGTTGCAAGACTGTCTTAGAACAGCTCAGCAGTGTGACTCAGTGATTTGTTCCGTCAATCTCATAGTTTTCTGAGATCAGACGAAGAGAATGTGTACCTCGAGATAACTCAGACATCAACAGAGTTAGATGGCAGCTGTTACAAGGTAGCTGTGTCCTGGAGAGATGCAGTTCTAAAAAAAAAAAAAAAAAAAACAAATTAAATGCCCCAAGCAAGTCATCACAATTTTAACAGCTGTTTTTACACAAAACCTTTGCCATTTTGAGCTGAGGGAGGAAGTGAAAAGTGGCTGAACCGTTAATAACAATGGCAAGACTGAGTGGAGAGCTACATCGGGTGGATTAGTCTGATTTGCACTGAGCAGCAAACTCATTCGATTATACTACTGGAAGCATAATGATACACCTGCTCGATATTCCACCGTACCACGTACGCACGCACACAAACATACATGCTGGTGCGTATGCGCGAACACACACACACACACACACACACACACCCTGCGCGCGCATGTGCCTATGCACATACACACATGCACACACTCACACATACATGCCAGCATGCGCGCACACGCACACTCACTCATTCACACACTTGCATGCCGGTGCACACACACCACACACATACACACACTCTCTCTCTCTGTCTCTCATTCACACACACACACATTCTGTCATTCACACACACACACACACACACACACTCTAGCTCTCTCTTACTCTCTCATTCACACACACATTCTCTCATTCACACACACACACACACACACACACACACGTGCGCGCGTGTCATTGTGATAAAGCTGCAGCCTTAGAGAAATCGGAAGTAAGAGAACACCTTAAAAACAAAAGTGAATAAAACCACCTAGAAATTTAACGCGAACAAGTCGCATTCTGACGGAGCACAAGAATATCAAGAAACACAATTAGTAACCCACAGTATTCTTCCTAATTCGGCACGTGACGTCAGAAACGTGCAGCCCATTACATAATGTTACAATGCGACATAGGCAAAATCCGAGATTTCTTTCTACACAGCTAAACTTCATGGTGAATGCTGGGAATTAATCCCCAGTTAAATACGTCACGGAACCTCATCATATTTACAATGGCTGCTTTCGCATCATCACAAACTCAACCTTGCTTGGTGCATGTTGAGTGTAATTCAGGAAGGGAAAGATTACAATTTGGTTTTATTGCCTACATCGAACGTGAAGAAGAAGAAGAAGAAGAAAAAAAAAAAAAAACATTATCAGCTCGAGTCATGGACCCAAACAACAAAGACTGAGAGGATTAAAGCATCCGGAACGCCAATGTTCTCCTTTGCGGTTGGTTTGCAGGTCATCTACCATAGAGAGGTGGTAGGATTAATCCGTAGACGTAGCCAAATACACCTGTACACCCCCATACGGCGTACCAGAGATTTCATACGTATTCTTCTGACCATGAGTTAAGTTTGGTTTTTGTGGAGCACGAAGGTTAGAGTCTAACAGACGTAAGAGGCCCAATGACCGCAGGGAAGTTACCCGGCGAGATCGCTGGTTAAGCTTTTTCAGCTGTCAGACGATGAAAAGAGGAGACCCCGATAATGGTTAGAACTGAACAACTGACTGGCGATCGACAGACAGGAAGGCCCAGAGGGGAATACTCTTGAAGAGACTGGGAAGAGTTTATGGAGGTGTCAGTGGGGTATCAGCCTCGATTAATTATTTTAAAACCAAGAAGACCTGTTATTGTGGGAGGGGCTTACTATATAGGGATGTTATTCATCTGGCGGTTTTAAGAAAATAGTTCTGATTACTAATTTTCTTGTTTCAAAATTGTTGGGACCTAAAAGATGGATGTTCAGTTTAGACGGATATGTATGTACCATGAAATCTGGATTTAATTGCTACTGTTTGAAATGTAAGGCCCTTATAAGTATTCATGAGGTGTAAGGATCTGACGGGATGGGCATCCCAAGGTTTGGTGCCAAAGGAAGCGTCGGCTAAGGCTTGGGAACTTACTTAGGCAGTTAGGCCCCAAATCTCAAAGGGAGAGCACTACAACCTTATTATTTTGTGTGAAGCGTTTGTATTCGTATTCCGATGGCACCAGAACTGTAAGTGTATGCATTTTTCATTTCTGTATAAACCTCCATTTCACTTTTATACCCCCAAATCTCTGTGTGTGTGTGTGTGTACTCCGTTTATTGTCCATTTTCGTCAATATGAACTGTGCTAACTCACGTGATACTTTGTTTTCTTTCACGTCTCTGGCACGGGTGAGCATTTTGTCAGGTCACGTTTTGCTGTAAGAACTAGTGTAGGTCATGAACTGACGAAGTCTCTTTTTCTCTCTTCTCGGAGCTGTGTTCAAGGTTCTTAAAGATAAACTATTGGGGCTAAGGTAATTTTGGTAATAAAAATGACTGAAACATTATCTGTCCTGCAAAAATGCGCCCCACAACTTTAGCATTTCGCTTACGTTTGGTGGACTGCATTCTGATAGGATTCAAAACTGGCATCGTAAGCAAGTAGACAAACAAGGGCGACAACCTAGTCCGCAGAATCAGGCATTGAAACATTTTACAAAAACAAAAAACGAAACAAAGCAAAAGTCCTGCCTCTTTAAAAGAAAATAGCAGTTACCTTGTTTAATGGTTAAAATCTTTTCAAGGTAAATATATATTTTTTAATTTTCATTTTATTATTATTATTATTATTATTTTGGTATGATTCTAGAACATTCTTGTTTAACCTAAGAGATTTGGGGTTCTATTCATTGCCCACTACAAAGCAGGGGATGTGTTTTACTCCATACAGTTTACAGATCTAATATTACGTTTAGTGATACCTCCGGTTCGGCCGATAAGATCTAAGATCACAAAGAAACGTACACACACACACACACACACACACACACACACACACATTTTCTCTCTGTTCTCTCACTCACTCACCTACGTGCGCGCACGCGCGCGCGGCTACACACACACACACACACACACACACACACACAGAGAAGAGAGAGAGAGAGAGAGAGAGAGAGAGAGAGAGAGAGAGAGAGAGTTAAAACACTCGGACTCATGAAACTGTGACATTGAGCTGTCTTTATTGATGAATCAGCAAACATCTGTGAAGATCAGCTGAAGTTAAAAGCGATCATTCAGTCATAACATCACAGGGTAAAAGATTGCGACACGGGACACCATCGTCACCACCACATGGGAATCTTCTGACGTCATCATCAATGTGTCATAGTGACGTAGGTCAGCATCGCATCATGACGCTTTTCATTGTGGCGCCATTCCCTGTGTTTTTTTCCTGACGACAAAAGCAACGATGGCGCAGTATTAGATACTGTGAAATAGATAAAACGTTGGCAAAGACACTGAAGGAAGAGGATTAGTAATTCATCTCGTTTTCAACACCATTCGCCATTGTCCGGAGTCCCGTTCGCTAGCGAAGGTCCAGGCAAGAGAAGAGTTCACTTGGCGGGGCTGGTTGCCCTCTCGGCTAACCGTGTCTTTCAGCTTCTGGATCTCAGACTGCTTTTGGAGGTCGGGTGTTGCCTGCTATAGTAGTTTTTGATTGCGTTTGACCCTCTATGCGTGCTTCAATCTCTTGTCAGTTCGACGCTGCTAGGGGTGAAGTGCAGTGAAAAGACAGCTTGTTCGTAAACAGAAGAGAGACAGAGAGAGCCAGACTCCAACTGGTGAAAGGCATGGGTATTGATCCTTTGGGTATTGACATCTTTGACTCCACAAATTTTATCAACGTCTTTCATTTATTATCATGGTAATCACGTACAAACGCACATGAAAACATACACACAGGCATAGGAAACACACATGCAAGAGCGCATGTGTGCATGTGCCTGCTGCGCGCGCGCGCGCACACACACACACACACACACGCACGCACGCACGCACGCACACACACACGCACACACACACACACACACACACACACTGAGAAAGGGTGCTAACACACCAGAGCTATTCCAGTCTCCCTTCGTTTAATTTTACTTATTACTTGGTTCGTTACAGGAACGGTAGCTATTTTGAAGAAAAAAAATGTAAAAAAAACATCATTACTGATCACTGGTCTACTTTTTCACTGTAGTATCATTCTTTGATGTCCCATTGGAAGTGAGCATAGAGTTCACAGCATTTCGTTTGTGGAAGGTTATGGAAGAAGAGGCTGACGAAATCATAAGACTTCCTACATTCTACAAACCCACTGCCAGTCGTTTACGTGACTGCTGATACTAGACAGTATCAATATGTCTGAAAACCGTACATGAAAAGATGGTCTGTCAGAGAACAATGACAACAAGATCAACAACAACACATACACTCACACATACACACACACATGCGCACATGCACGCCACCCGCCCACATGCACACACATGCACGAACACACACACACACACACACACACACACACACACACAGAGTATTGGAGACAAAGGAAAAGCAAACATGACCTCGACTATGGGGAAGGTCATGTATTTGGAGGTTGTACGCGATGTCGTCAGCGGAAATCCCCCAAGACAAAGGATATAACTGTCTGGGGGTGGGGGTTGGGGGTTGTTCTCTTGATCAGTTATCAGTTTAGCATTAACTGCTTGCTCAATGCAGGCTTTAAAACGCTTGCAAGGATTACGTAATGATTTAGTGACAAATCCCAATTGTGGCGTGTGGCCATTATTCTCACTGGTTCTTACCACATAGAGTTGTCCGTCCTTCAGGAAGCGGCGTGACGTAGTTTCCTGTCCACAAATGGTGTGTTTCCCCACTACCACGCCCCCCTTCCTCCTGGAACTCATTCTGAACACATCACACACACACACACACACACACACAGATGACAGCTTAGGTACGACATTTATAATTGGACCTCCGGCCTCCTCCCCCTCATAACACACACACACACACACACACACACACACACACTTTCTCCCCTTTCTCGCTGCCTCTCTAGCTCTGCCTTTCTCACTTTCCCAATCACCCTGTCTCTCTCACATTAAAAAAAAAAAGGCATATGGAGCAATTGCCAATGTGCACTGATGCCAGCACATGTTTGTGTCGGCTCCTGTCGTCACCCAACAGCGAGAAGAGTGAAGGCGGCAGAACCTAGGAATAACACATTCAGTCAGGCCACAAGATGATGGGACAGACAGAATGGACAGCTCCTTGCACCATGTTGAGAATACATCGGTCAAAATTTTGTTGTGTTGTTTGTTGTTGATGTTTTTATTAGATCCGGAGGTGTAGATCTGGTGTATCCGTAGCTGCGTCCATGCATTTCGTTACTAACATGACCATGTTTGTGAGTCCGCCGAGTGAAGATTCAGCCAGAATGGAATTCAATTTTTAAATGGAAATTAAAGTAAATCCGCCAGGTGTAACAGGGACAAGGAAACTACGAGACAAAACACACAACGCGTTTCGACCTCTTAAGTCTTCTTCAAGCAACATAAACAACGTTCAGGCCATTGATCTAAGATTTTACGAAAGAGATTTTTTTGTAACGAAGTTTCTG
>JADBJO010011387.1:0-5000 GCA_016801955.1 Conus betulinus | reverse complement strand
TGATGTCTTTGTCCAGGGTTTAGTTAAGTAGCTGATATCTTTGTCCAGGGTTTAGTTAAGTAGCTGATATCTTTGTCCAGAGTTTGTTAAGTAGCTGATACCTTTGTCCAGGGTTTAGTTAAGTAGCTGATGTCTTTGCCCAGGGTTTAGTTAAGTAGCTGATGTCTTTGTCCAGGGTTTAGTTAAGCAGCTGATGTTGCTGTCCAGGGGTTAGTTTAGTCACTCACGTTTGACCAGGGGTTAGTACAGTGACTGATGTCGTTGTCCAGGAGCCGGGCTGCCTGACGCGGACTTTGACGGCAACAAGGAGCTGGAAGGGCAGCTGTTCAGGCTGGGCATGAAGTTTGACGAGGTGCACGAGAAGGTGGACTCCAACCTGAAGCAGCAGGGGACACAGCGCCAGCCCTTCCAGTCCCACGCGACTGACGGAGGACCAGGCGGAGCAGGACGGGGTGGATGAGGTCGATCAGGTGGCTGGTTGGTGGATGGGGGTTGGGGAGAGGGGGAAGGGGGAGGAGAGAGAGAGGGAGAGAGAGAGAGAAGAGAGAAGAGAGAGAGAGAGAGAGAGAGATTGCACTGACAACTATGTTCTCAAGGGTAACAGATAAGCAAGAAGATGTGTGGATTTTTTTTTTTTTAATTTGAGAGAGAGAGCGAGAGGGACAGAGAGAGAGAGAGAGAATGACTGATTGATTGACAATGTTTATTCCCAGCGATAATAGATAAACAAGAAGATGCCTTTTTTTCATATAAGAGAGTAAGAGAGAGCGCGAGAGAGTGACTTTATAAAACCTTTATTCCAAAGGGTAACAGATAAGCAAAAAGATACATTTTTCTTTCATTTGAAAGAGAGACAGAGACAGCAACAGGGAGCAATTGATTGATTGATTGATAGAGAATCTTTATTCCCAGGGTTATAGATAAATGAGAAGATGATTTTTTTCCACATGAGAGAGTAAGTGAGCGAGAGACAGAGAGAGAGAGAGAAGGGGGGGGGGAGATTGATTAATGGCTGATAACACTTTATTCCCAAGAGTATCAGATAAGCAAAAACGTGGATTTTTTTTCCATCGGAGAAGAGAGAGATAGAGAGAAAAGAGAGAGAGTGGCTGACAATCTTTTCATCCCAAGGGTAAACAGATAAGTAAGATGTGTTTTGCTATGAGAGAGAGAGAGAGAGAGAGGGGGGGGGGGGGGGTGGGGAGGGAGAGAGGAGAAAGAGAGAGAGAGAGAGAGTGAGTGAATGGAGTGAGGAAGGTGAGTGAGTGAGTGTATATGTGTGTGCATGTGTTAGAGGCATTTGAGGCGTGGTGTTGGGAGCTAGGGGTAGAGATGTCCAGCGGTTTTAGAATCCCCTCTTTCTCTCTTCAAATGCCTCGCTCCTCCTCTCCGTGCCCAAGTTCCGATATAGACAAGCACCGGAAGGCACTGAATAGCAGCATTCCTTAGAGTTGAGAAAAAAAAAAAAAAAACGTATGAGAACACACACACACACACACCACACACACACACACATACACAACACACACACACACACCACACACACACACACCACACACACACACACACACACACTCACTCACACACACACTGTAGTCTGTTTTCATAGAAACACAACAACATCAATGATTGTCAAGAGTTTTGGCAGAAGAAATAATGTGTGATGCAGACAGTGTAAACAAGAGTTTCACGCTGAAAACATTGAACTTGCAAGCTGAAGAGAATGAGGTCAGCTTTGCTTTTGATGATGTGGCTGATGTGTTTTGAACGTGATGAACAAGAGGGTTGAGATCTGCAAACTGAAGCGTCAAACTATAGGTACTATGTTCTTTTGATATAGTCATAGCTGCCAGGCCTCCCCAATTTTGTTTTATTGAATTTTCCTATTTAGAAAACTGTTCCTGGAATCCCGAAGTTAGTGAGAGAAACTTACAGAATTTCACAATCTTTTATGAAAATACTGGGATGGGGAATGGGGGGAGGTTTTTTTGGAATAGGAATGATAAATATCGGAATAAAGCCCTGATGACCGTATTGTGGATGGTGACAGTAACGTGTATGGAAGATGCGTGTTCGTTTTAAATCGTTCATTTGTCCACGACACATAAGGGAGTGAGACAAGCTTTCAGTCAACACCGAACTGCCCCATCTGCAGCCCACCCTACCTGTGTCCCATCTGTAGCCCACGTACCTGTGTCCCATCTGTAGCCCACCCTACCTGTGTCCCATCTGTAGCCACCCTACCTGTGTCTCATCTGTAGCCACCGTACCTGTGTCCCATCTGTAGCCACCGTACCTGTGTCCCATCTGTAGCCCACCGTAACTGTGTCCATCTGTAGCCCACCGTACCTGTGTCCCCATCTGTAGCCCACCGTATACCTGTGTCCCATCTGTAGCCCACCATACCTGTGTCCCATCTGTAGCCCACCGTACCTGTGTCCCATCTGTAGCCCACCCTACCTGTGTCCCATCTGTAGCCCACCTACCTGTGTCCCATCTGTAGCCCCACCGTACCTGGTAACCTGTCCCATCTGTAGCCCACCCTACCTGTGTCCATCTGCAGCCAACGTAACTGGTCCATCTGTAGCCCACCGTACCTGTGCCAATCTGATAGCACCATACCTACCTGTGTCCATCTGTAGCCCCATACTGTGTCCCATCTGAGCCACCATTACCTGGTAGCTGTAGCCCACCGTACCTGTGTCCCACCTGTAGCCCACCGTACCCACCTGTGTCCCACCTGTAGCCCACCCTACCTGTGTCCCATTCTAGTAGCCACTGTACCTGTGTCCCATCTGTAGCCTCACCCTACCTGTGTTCATCTGTAGCCGGCACCTACCTGTGGTCCATCTGTAGACGTCCCACCCTACCTAGTGTGTCGATCCAGGTGCCCGAAGAATTTGACTCCAGAAGACTGGCATCTATGTATCGGTTACAAGTCTGTTGACGTTTTTTTTTTTTTTCATTGGGTGCGAGTTACAATTTTTTTTTTCTGGTATAACTTTGGATGGCACTTATCTTGATCGTAGCATGAATCAATAAAAACATCAGCAGTCAAAAGGGACGATCATGGGCATTTTTTTGCCATGTAGGGTACCCCATCATACTGACAAAACTGCTCCCCTCCCCGTTTTGGTTGCATTTGAGTGAGTGGAAAGACAACTTTGAACATTTGCAGACCAACCCACCTGGTTAGTGAAAGTGGTTTAGCGTGCACCGTGGGACTCCTGGTTGGGAGGCCGGTGTGGGTTCAATTCCCATCAGAGTCATGTGGATTTTTTCTGTCCAGACTGGCTCCTACCCAGAGCTGAGCCTGAGTTGGCTGCTGGGCTCAGTTTGGAAGACTGGACCACACAGTTGAGTTTATCCACTTAATGGAGCGTCTCTGAGAGTGTTGCTCAAATTTCCTTACCAATACTGCAGGTGGTCCGCATATCTCAGGCCTGGTTGATGAGTGCGGGATTCTATTATGACAAGGAAGTGTAGAGTACAGCCCTGTCATGCAAGTCTCAGACTGGAATGGGGGGAAATTCTGCAGCATCATTCATAATCATCCTCATTCTCATCAATCAGCATAAAAAAAAATCCGCTCAAATTCTGTGGCCCTTCATGCCCTGCTCTCATGGTGACCTCAGTTTCGAGGTTTCTGACTCACATCTGTGGTCATGGTTTGGGTGGTTCCATCGGGGGTGGATGGTATCTGGCGGATCCGCCATGGGGGGCTGTCGTTGGACGGATGTGGTGGCGCCCTCTCCGGAAGCTCACTCCCTCACACCCCGGCCCCGAAGCCCCCACGCACACAGTGACTAAGTAGTTATTGTCGTCAGTAGGGGGGCTTAGTAGGCGGGGTCGGACTACATATGTTAGATCAGAACAGGAGAAATTGAAGACCACCGGAAGTGATCTCAGCAGCAGTGCAGTGTTCTCCTACCAGGGTTTGCCTCTTGACGACTCTTGACATTGGACTGATCCCTGTGGATTGCTGGTGCTGGGGCTCTGCGGAGGGACCTGGACAGGCTGTGGCTGTGTGGATGGGGGGTTGGAATGAGCGGGTGGTGGGTGCACTGTCACTGGTTGAGACAGCAGGAAACAACAACAACAAAACTTTCTGAAGTTTTCAGCCCAGCCTGCTTTTGCTCTCCCCAGGGATCTCAACGGGGAGGGTAACCATGACAACCAGAGTGAGGATTCCCCGGAGCTTGGAGTAGCGAGCAAGGCAGTGCACGACTACCTCTACCGAGCTCTGATGGACGCTATCGGCGCCTGAAGCACATGACGCCCACACCAGAGCTGCGACAAAGAGGACCGACAATCTTGTGGGGTTAAGTACAGGGGGTGCAATACAAAATGTGGAATTTAAATGATAAATTCAGATGATCAGCCCTTCTTCCTCATTTTCATAGTAAAAAAGACATTCTTGAATCGGAGTCTCTTTAGCTTTATGTCCCGCGCCATTGTGGTCGATCGTGATTTTCATGTTTCCTCTATATCTCCATCCCGGAGACCAAACTTACAGTCATAGCAAGTTGATGGGGACAGTTATTGGGTGAACATGAAAGCCGATTTTAGGAGAGAAGTGACAACCGTATTTTTTTGTCATCCCGACGCAGTTTAGTAGATAGTGTCTTGGGCTGTGTTTCCTGAATCAGACCATCTACCATTCGAGCGCCTGTCTATAGATCAGCTCAGCTCAGCTGCGTCTCCTCTGGCAGGTTGTCTAGTGATGACGTGATACTGATTGCGTCTGTGTGAAATGGAATTGATGGGATTGCAGCTTTGAGACCCTGGGAATGGCTTGTTGCGGTATGAAAAGTCTGGGAATGATGCGGTTGGGAGAGTAACACTGTGAGGGAGTACGGAAGATGACGTCACACACCCCCCCCCCCCCCCCACTGAAGAAAAATAAGCAAACACAAACAAAGGCAGAAAACTGTAGAGGTTTTTGGGGGTACATGAAAAGAAAACCAAACCAAACCAAGCAGTATAGAGGTGGATGAATA